>JAREIK010003235.1:141853-183519 GCA_029783825.1 Sapria himalayana
AATAAAAATTTAAATTTTTTCATGAAATTAAAAAGAAAATAAATTAATATTTAAAAATAAATTAATATTTAAAAATAAATACATAGATGTTTGCCCCTACTAAAATTTATAAGAATTAAACAATTGAGTAATATTTTTACTATTAGCATTAATATTCAGTCTTTATTAAAATAAAAATATAACTTTTTTTTAATTATCTTCTCTCTTTAAGTAATTTTTAGAATTTTAAAAATTATAAATGATATCAAATAATATGAAATTTTATGCCTTTAAAATTATTGTATATATTATTTATAAAAATTAATATCAATTCTTAAAAATTTATAAACAATAAATATATATATTTATATTTTTTTTAAATTAATGAGTATTTTATAACTCTTAGGAGAGTGTCTAGAAGACAAATCATCTTTTCATGTATGTCTTTTTATATGAAGTTAGTAAATTTTCTAGCTATTTGATTTTTTTATTATAAGGCTAAACATATATTTTTGAAATTGTTTATATTTATTATTTAATTAATTTTATAATAAAAAATTGTAAGGTGTTTGTTTCTCATGTGTACCTTGCTACACACACATGAATTTTTAAAAATATATTCATAATAAATAAAAAAATGAGTCTTTATGTATTTTATATATTTATTGTTTATTTAATGTTTATATAATGAAAAATTTAAATATTTTGGTAATTTAGTCACTTTTTGTCGAGACTCGAGAGATAACTCTAACAAGTGCCTAAGTCCTCCATAGTCCACCTCTATCTCTCAACACCGATTCATCAAAACCTAATCAAAGAGTAAGTGAGAATTTCTTATTGATTTGAGGTACGTTTTCGGCCCTAATTCTTCATCGATTATTTTAATGCAAGAGTGTGTGTTTTGATTCTGTTATTGTTTATTTCCAAATTCTTCTTCATCAATCACCATGGTATGCTTGGATTGCTTATATAAATTGATTCGTATACATACTTCATCCATGTGTGATATAATGCGTTCTCATTGTATGGAATTTGATGGTCCACAGTTGGTATGCTGACTTGATTTCCATGTTTTTGTCCACTCAACAATCTTGTGATTTTCGATGTTAATCACAACATGGGTGTTGGTGTTTGTGGTGAGCAGTGTGTATATAAAAAATATTTAATTTTTAAATAATAAATTATGTAAATATGATGATCTCAAGAGTAATAATACATAAATATATAAGTGTATTTTACTATATCTATAACTATAAAAATAGTATACATAAACATAACTATATATAAAAATAACAACATATATTTAATATACATATATATATATATATAGATATATAACTATATATAAATGCATTTAACAATATGTATATCAACATATTACTATATATAAATGTATTTATCTACATCAATAGCTATACATAGCCTTATGTCTAAATATATATAATTACATGAAAAACTATATATAACTACATCTACAACATGTATAACTACATGCTTTAGAAACTTAATATCCATTGATATCATTCATCTTATTCATACATGCTTTATTTGGATATTGTATAAATCTTTATCATTTTCCCATATATTTTAGGAACTTAAATTTAATTTTTTCAACCTTAAATGTATTTTTATATGTTTGTATAAATCATTATTATTTAATGTGTTTAGGGTTTGTATTTTTGTTTCACTTAATATCATTTAACTAAAATTGATTTCAAGTAAAATGTTCATTTGTTAAAATTCATGTTGTAAATTTCAAAACAAATAACAATATGTTTCTATAATAAATATATAAAACTTTCAAATATATTTATGTGATGTAGTTTCAATTTACAAAGATAAAACTTTAAAAATAAAATTTATTTATAAAATAAAAGTTGCACCTCATAATATCAATATGTTATATTTATTATAAATAAACAATGTTTGAAATGTATCTATTAATTACAAAAAAAAATCATTGTCATGTATTCAATTTGAAAGAAAAAATTTTAAAATAATTTTTTTAAAAAACAAATCCATATATTTATATGGTCATTTATATATTTTGAATAAAATAAAATAAAATAATTACTTGTAGAAAAATTTACTCATATATTTATATGGTAATCTGTTTTGTTTGAACATAATTAAAGAAATAATTGATTTTTTAAAAATATTAAAGGCATGTATTTATATGCACTGCATTATATTTGTTTGAATATTAAAGTTTCTAAAAATTTAGTAATAACAATAAATAATAAGTATGAATTTATCAGACATTAATATTTTAAAATATCATATAGAAAAAAAAAATAATATTATCTATTTATGAACTATATTTTCATTTTTAACATAATTGTAAAAACAAAATAATTTACAAATATGTCAACTTCATTTATATGAGTATAATGATAGTTATTTTAATATAAATATTAAAAAAACAACTATTTAAATAAAATAGAAGCTCATATATTTAATTCATAATTTAATTTTACACTTGAATATTCTTCACACACACACACGCATACACACACACATATTTGTTTTAAATATAAAAAATTTACAATATTTTATAAATTGTGTATAATATATAATATTTTATTTTAATTAAATTTTCAAAATCAAAAAATTTTAAATACATTTTCACACACATACACACAGATATATAATAGTTTCATGTGTAACTTTAAAAATACATTACGTATATATGTATATGTGTATGTTTTTGTGGGTGTACAGTAGTATATGCATGCATATAAGTATATACACACTACTTTGAAAATGTAGATACATGTGCGAATATATAAAAAGTACAAAAATGCGTATGCTGATATATAATGTACAGTAATGTATATGGATGTATAAATGTGTGTGTGTGTGAGGTAGTGTATATGCACATATATATTATGCATATATATATATATATATATGTAAATATCAACATTAATTTTGAGAAGAAAAATACTTGAGCACATAAATATTAACATGTTCTACAAATTTTGTGAGAGCAGGAGCAAAAAGTGATATTATTACCAAATACTACTAATCTCCCATCTATATCACTTTGCCTCAGAATTTGATCATAGTACTACTTGCAATGATAATGTTCAGTCAATACTACATACCATGAAGTTACATTTACATTCGGTACATTAATTTGTTCAAAAAAAATTTATCTAATATCTTCTTCAACAACTCTTTTATCTTCCTTTTCTAGTCTTGATAAGCTATTTCAATTTGATTATATATACATTCTTATCTAATATCTCTAGTATCAAAATATTGTAATAGTAAAATCCATCAATTCAATCTAGGCATGACATCTTTCTTTTCTATGAGAATATTTGATTATAGAATATTTATCATATTGCATGACTTTGGTTCCCACTAATTATGATATTAACATTGCCATAAGAAAAGATTGTTGATAGAAGCTCTTTCTCTATAGTGGTGGTAATTCAATTGGGCATGCGAGAGTGTGTTGTTATAATAGTATATGATAACTATTTATAAATATTTGTATAATTTATATAAAACTCTTCATAATTATATTTAACTATATTAGTAACTATGTAAACTATTTTTATAACTATATTAATAACTATATATAACAATTTTTTAACTATATAATATTTTATAACTATATGTGTAATTCTATATAACTATATTTTTAACAAAATATATCATATGTATAATAATATATAATTATATATAATTGTATTTTAATATGTGTATAACTATAAAAATGTTATATATAACTATATCTTTAACTAAATACATATTTATAACTATATGTGTATAAATATATATAATTTTGTATAACTATGTAATACTCTATATAATTAAATATAATTATATTTGTATCTATGTATACATATATGTATTCATATAATTAAATTTATATATTTATTTATAACTTTGTATATATTTAAGTATAACTACTATAACTACTTGTATGAATATATATATATATATATATATATATATAATTTTATGTTTTTGTATATATAACTTTATTTTTTATTATATATACTATAGGTATAAGAACATATAAAGATTGACCTCCCTCTCTGGTGACCATCTCTTGAGGTCTATTGATTCTGTTTCTTTCTCTCATCAGATCTCTTTACTGTCATATGACAAATGAATTGGGATTTAGTGGAAGAAATGGGGTTGACGTTCACAAAGCTGTTCAACAGGCTGTTTGCCAACAAGTAGATGAGGATTTTGATGCAAGGTCTTGATGCTGTCGGTAAAAAACCATTCTGTATAAGTAGAAGCTTGGTGAAATTATCACCACAATTCCTACTATAGTCTTCAATGTAGAGACTGTTGAAAACAAAAACATCAATTTCACTATGTGGGATGTTGGGGGACAAGACAATATTTGCCCTTTCTGGAGGGATTACTTCTAAAATACCTAAGGTCTCATATTTGTGGTGGATAGTAATCATAGAGAGTGTATTGTTGAAGCCAAAGATGAGTTGCATAGGATGCTAAACGAGGAAAAGCTTCGAGATGCAGTTTTGCTGGTGTTTGCCAATAAGCAAGATCTTCCCAATGCGATGAATGCAACTAAAATTACTGACAAGCTAGAAATTCACTCTCTTCGCCAATGGCATTGGTACATTTAGAGCACCTATGCTACCTCTGGCGAGGGCCTCTATGAGGATCTTGATTGGCTTTCCAATTACATTGACAGCAAGTCATACATAATTTTAGCAGTATGAGACAAACTTTGTTGACATATCCGTACGTGGATCTAATCTTTGCCTACTTTGCCTGAATTTTGTTCTGTTATGAGGATGACATCATCTATTTCTAGGGAGATTCAAATTATATTTATATTTATATATTGCATGCCTAAAATGCAATACCACATTTACTTTGCTCTGATCTATTGTAAGCCGAGCTTGAGCTTGTTTGTTTTCTGTTTTGTCTTTTTGCCATTGGATCCCATAGGTATAAGAACATATAACTATAAATAAATATCTTTGACTATATGTATAACTATAAAATATTATACATAACTATATTTAAAAATATAATTAACAACATATATTTAATATATATTTTTATATATTAGTATATAAAATTCTATTTTACCATATATATAACTATAGATAACTATATGTATACATATATAAAATTATAAGAAAAAATATATATACCTACATGTATAAATATAAGTATATTTATATATGTAACTATATGTATAACCACATATAACTAAACTATAAATAATTAGACCTTATTATATGTATAACTATAAAAGCTTTATACATAACTATATTTAAATATATAATTTATAACTTATATTAAATACACATTTTTTTTATATTAGTATATAAAAATGTATTTTACTATATCTAAACCTATACATAACTAAATGTATAAATATATAAAATTATATGAAAAGATATATATACCTACATGTATAATTATAAGTAAAACCACATGTGTAACTATGTGTATAACCACATGTAACTATATTTATTATTACATGTATAACAACATACACCATTATGTTTAACTATATGTGTATAACTATATAACACTCTATATAATTAAATATAACTATATTTGTAACTATGTATACATATATGTAAATCTATATATTTGTTTATAACTTTGTATACATTTATGTATTACTACTTATAATTACTTGGAGCCATGGATCAATGCAAAACAACATCAGAAATCTGGTATGATTTTGGATGAAAGCTATCATGTATTACTTTCTTTTTCCATATAAAACTAATGAATGCTGATAAAATATTCATAAAATTTGAAATTTGTAATCATATCCCAATGTTCCTATAATAATGAGAGTAATATAAGCTCTAATTTGTTTAACAATTTACACCCTCAATTCATTGGGTACACTCTTGGAAAGTTACATTAGTTAGTAATGAAATCATACAATTCTCATGAGTTTGCTGTCACTTAAAATGAGGTATTGGATCTATGGATCAATGCAAACTAGCCTCACAAATCAGGTATGATTTGAATGATAGTCATCACATACTACTTTCTTTTTCCTTATTAAACTAATTAATGCTGAAAAAATGTTCATAAAATTTAAACTTGTAATCATATTAGGTTTGCTATTATGTTTCTTTCATGGCTGATTTATGAACTTCTATAGACTATTATGCATTTCTATTTAATATTGCTTATCATCTAGTTTGTGCTTTGTTATTCACTTGATATCTGCATGAAAACATTCATTGAGTATCCAAGTTATTTTACACGTTGAACTTGATTAAGTATATGTACATATATTATATGTACATATACATATATACAGGCATATATGTATAAGTATTTACCAGTGTATATATGTACATACTTGTATATATACACTACAATGTAAATGTACATACATGTACATATATACTGTAGTGTATATGTATACACATATATATGTACATATACACTACAGTGTATATGTACATTTACTGAGTATATATGTACATATAAATACTTGTACATATATACCAGTATATATGTACATATACATATATATATACTAGTGTATACATATATACTACTATATATGTATATGTACATATATATAAGTATATATGTACATATATACTATAATATATATGTACATATATATTATAGTATTATATATTTATGACATTAAGGTTTGCAAAATCATGACATATAGTTTTTAGTGAAGTAGAATTTAGCATGGTTTGCATTAAATCAAAATTTTGCAAGGTTTGTAGTAATCAAAAACCATTCATCTGTTATATATGTTGCTAAACTATATGTGTATACCTAATATATAAATATTTGCATAACTTTATAAAAGTATATATAATTAAATATAATTATATTTGTAATTATGTATACATATATGTATACATATATGTAAATCAATATATTTGTTTATAACTTTGTATATATTTATGTACAAATACATATAACTACTTGTATGAATATATCTATATATAACTATATGTTTAACTATATATAACTATATATACTATATGTATAATAGCATATAAATATACATAATTGTATCTTACTATATGTATAACTATAAAAACTTTTTACATTTAGATTAGGGATTAATTAGCTATAAAATAAAAAAAAGTAAAATTTATGATTAATTAAAAATTTATTTTAATACAAAGAATAAAATGTATTTTTGTTTTAATGAAATTATGATTATGAAGTATCTGAAGATGTTAACTTTTAATCCAAATAAGTTAGAGGTAAGTGATATGTTGGTATGTCGAATATGAGTCTTTATAACCTGTTAAACTACTTAGACATCAATTATTGTTCTATATTTTTTAGAGGATATGAAGAATCTAGATGCAATGAGTTTGTAAAAATTATATAAACTATTTTTCATGATATCTAAAATGTCTCGTGATTTGCAGATCTTTTACTATTTTTAGTGTATATTAATGTCTATCGTAATTATGATTGTAAATATTATTTTAGATAGTAAAATCAAATTGCAATCAATATTATTGAAAATTTGTTATGATAAGAAGATTAAGATAATACATAGATGAGTCTTCAGAATCAAATTCTTACATTACAACAAAATACATATGATAATGTATATGATAAAATTTAAAGTTGTACAGATCATAATAGTTAGATTTAAAATGATCTTATAATTTTTATCATTTTATGACTTAATGATCTGTAATATTTTTATGTTTAGTTTTATTTTGAAAGATTATGTTACCATATTTTATTTTATAAGTAATAATTATAATTATAAATTTAAGAATTTTTTTAATGCTATTTAATTTTTTTAATACATTATTTTAAATTTTCTATATACTAGATATGTATGTATATATTTTGTATTTACATTATGTAGACATGTATATACACAATAATTTCTATTTATATACAATTTGTATGTATATATATATATATATATATTCAATATGAGTGTATATTCATATTGTATGTACATTCTAAATACATTATGTAGATATGTATGTATTTTGTATATTGTAATACATAATAATTATATTATGTTTATATATAGATAGACATATAAATTAACACATATATGTTATGTGTAATATATTTATATAATGCTGCCACCATGCTCAGCACTTGGCAACTACACACACTGTCCAGGGGACATGGCTCACAGGAGTCCAGGGTCTAGGACCTGGGCCCTTGTGATATGGACTAGGTGCCATGTCCAGGCCCTAAGGAGGGCATTCCTAGCTCTCCTGGTTCAGAACCAGGCTATTCTGGTTTGGGCACATGCTGGGCTAGGCAATAACCATTTTCATCATAATTATTGGCAAAGATTTCATGAGAACTAGCTAGAGTATCTTAATTTTTTGTTTCTTTGAAGTTTGAGGTGATGAATATATATAATATTCATTATATTTATTGCACTATTTTAATTTTTGTATTTTTTATTTCACTTGTATCTAGTCTAGGTAGTGTAGTGCTTATATTGATGGCATGCTACAAACACTTTTACTTTTGTTCTTTAAAAAATAACATCAAGTGTCTTGGGGTAGTCTCCAACATCTTAGCTGAAATGATAGTGGTGATAGCGACATTATCATTTTTATTTCACCCACTTTGATATCGTGTTCAATAATTTAAATATATGCATTTAGGTACATCATTCCTAATGAAACCAAACCTGTAAAATAGACCAAGTACAAGGCCACACAGAAGAAGAAAAAATGATGAAAATTTATCTTCGAGAGCATGTTAGATTTATAAGGTAGAAAGCATGTTGTGATTGAATTAGATCAAGGTCATTGAAGATTGTATTATTTTGTTTTGGAATGTGTTGTTTTTTTTTGTTTTGCAAGATAAAAATACTATTTTTCTTGGCATGTACTGTTTTGATTTTAACTGGACCACTTTTTTTATTTTCTATTTGACAATTAGTTTTCGTAAAGTCTAAAGCCTGTGCAATTTTTTAATGATACTAGGTTTCTACTTACCATATAGAGTTGGATGTTCTGGGAGTGCAATATTGGGCCTCATGTGCTAGCTTATGTGGTGTGCTTATCTTTCTTTTCAGAGTCATGTGGTGCATGACATGCACTGCATATGTGCATAAACCGAGTATACATATATAAATATATTTACTATATACGTACATATATACTGAGTATATACATAGGTATATACCAAGTATGTACAGAAGTGGGTGCATATATTTTTTTGTGGTCATGTATATATTGTCATACAGACACTCCCATTCACACACACACACACACACACACACACACACACACACACACACACACACACACACACACACACACACACGTTTGAATATATAATTGCTCGGGCTAGTCTGGTCATCATCGTGCATTGCTTGCTGATGCAGGTCATAAAACTCATGGATATTAGACCTTTTCCAAAGCTATGGCATGAAGATATTTCTTATCCATGCCAGCCAGGCAGACAGTGGTTGGTTTTAAATCTCTTAGTAATTGTGTAGATATGCAATTATCACATGGTACAAAGAGTAAGTATGAGGAAATAAGTTTTCTCATTGTAGGTTCTGCAATGATTTGTTATAATTGTACTAGGTCTTAGGATGATGATGATGATGCTCGTGTAGTGTCGTGTAATTTTATTACATCACAAAAATGTATTCAATCGGAAGGAAAAAAGTATCATTACCTGATTTTTACAAGCCACTAGTGCCAAGAGGAATATCAGGTCCTGTTTGGGGAGATGCAGCTCGCCGCCTCATCAAAAACTCGTTCAATCTCAAAATGAGTGGTTGGTAGGGAAGTTCATCAGTCGAGCATCTTTGCGTGCCCCACTTTTATTATCAGTAGCAGTAATAATGGTAGCAGCTGGAGTGGCAGCAGCAGCAGCAGTGGTAGCAGTAGCGGCGGTAGTTGCAGCAGTAGCGGCGGTAGTTGCAGCAGTAGTGGTAGCAGCAATAGTAGTGGTGGTGGTGGCAATAGCACTGGCGGCAGTAGCAGTGGCAATAATAGTGGCAGCACCGGTGGTAGCCACGGCAGTAGCTACCATGACAGCAGTAGCGGTGATTGTGGAACTACATCAGCAGTAGAGGTGGTGGCAATGGCCATAGGGATGGCAGCGGCAATAGTAGTGATAGTGGCAGCAGCAACAGCAGGAGTAGCAGTAGCAGTGGTGGCGACAGCAGTAGTAGTAGTAGTAGTAGCAACGACGGCAGCAGCAACAGCAGCAGCAAATGCTGTATATACTTACAGATATACGCACATATATTACTGTAGTATTTGTACATATAATACTACAGTATTATATGTACATATATACTAAGTATATATGTACTCAGTATATATGTACATATATTACTATAGTAATATATGTACATATACACTCTAGTATATATGTACATATATACTGCAATATTATATATTTATCAAAACATAACTTTTTTTATTTGATTTTTATTTGATTTTATTCGTTGGTTTAAATTTAGTACAAATATGGTACCTCATTTTTTCCCATACGAAGTTTGTATAAGTGAAGGATTATTTACTAGACATGATGCATCGCGACTTGAATAGCTTTGTCACAGTAGAAAGATGGTGATCGGAGGTGCTGAGGAAGAAAAAGCAACGTCAATGCATGGATAGATTATACTTTATGCACTTTTCACTACGAGAAAAAATCATTTTAGCTAGGGAATTTTAGCTAGGGATCAATCCCTAGCTAAATTGCGATGGATTATCTAGGGAATAGCAAGAGATTTATGAATTTCTTTGAAAAAGAAATAGCAACGGATTAGCGACGAAAATTTTTTCGTAAATTTAGTTCAAGAAAAATGGGGGATCTAGCAACGAAAGATTTTTGTAAATCCTGCTCAAGAAAAGCGGGGGATTTAGCAAAGGATTTAGTGATAGATTTTTCCTTGCTAATTAAATCCTTGATTTAGTGACAAATTTAGCGACGGATTTTCCCTTGCTAATTAAATCCTCGATTTAGCAATAGATTTAGCGACAGATTTTCATTTGCTAATTAAATCCTTGATTTAGCAATGGATTTAGCGATGGATTTTTCCTTGCTAATTAAATCATCAATTTAGTGATGGATTTAGTGATGCATTTTCTCTTGCTAATTAAATTCTCGATTTAGCGATGGATTTAGCGACGGATTTTCCCTTCTAATTAAATCCTTGATTTAGTGATGGATTTAGCGATGAATTTTTCCTTGCTAATTAAATCCTCGATTTAGCGATAGATTTAGCAATGATTTTTCCTTGCTAAATAAATCCTTGATTTAGCGATGGTTTTAGCGACGAATTTATCGATGGATTTTCTCTTACTAAATAAATTCTTGATTTAGCGACGGATTTAGCGATGGATTTTCCCTCGCTAATTAAATCCTTGATTTAGCGACGGATTTAGCTACCAAATTTTTCTAGCTAATTATTAGTGATGGATTTAGCGACGAAATTTTCCTATCTAATTTAAACCCATCACTAAATAATTATCTAAATTTATTTTTTATTTGTTTTTATACAATTAGAATCGATAATTCTTTTAATATCTATTTTATCAAAATATATGCATTTATCTAGGGAATTTTCCCTAGCTATTTGGGTTAGTTATAATTTTCGTAGCTTATCTTTAATGATATTTTTTAAGCATTATTTATTTTAATATTTTATATACTTTTTTATATTAAAGGTAATTCATGGTCTATAGATGAGCAATCCTTGAATGACACGATCTTCTCATATAATAATTAAAATATGATATTATAAAAAAAATTAATAAATATATAAATACGAATAAAAATGTATATTAAATATGTCTAATATAACTATTTTTTGATTATAATTTAATTAAAATATTATACTTAATTTTATCTGATATATTTATTTATGATATTTAAATATTTGTATTACAAAACATTATATATTTTATTATATAATTATAATATTTATAAAATATTTTAATTAATAAATAAAAATAAATAAAAATTTCAACTAATAAAAAACTAAATTAACAATTGTTTGATTAAAAAAAATTATAAAAATGTATGAATAAAAGTATAAAATAATATTTTTAATATTATAGGAATTTTTTAAAAAATAATGACTAAAAGATTAGAAATTTTTGAATTATAAAAAAAATATTAATTTTTCATAAAATTTTTTAAAAAAGTTGTCATTTTAATATTAATATATTGATGTTTTAATTATATCAAAAAAATTTGATGATTTTAAAAATTAATATTATAGTGTGGTTATTAAATAAACACTTCAAACATTAAAATTTATAATGATTATAAGATTCAAATTATATGCTTTTATAATTATTTCATATTATATTAATAAAAAATAAATTGAATTCTTATAAATTTATAACCATATAATATATAAATATGTGTGTGTGTGTGTGAATACTTTATTATTATATAATTTTATTTTATTTATTTATTAAATAATATCATTTATGGTTAAATAAAAATCTATTTCTATTACTTTATTTAAATTATTTATTTTTTATAAATTTATTTTCGTGTTATTTTTTTTTGTTTTTTTATAACAGTAAAGTATATATATAAGGTTTCATAAAAAAAATGCTAAAAAATTTTCTCTCTCAAATGATGAAGTAGAGCCGAAACACGAGGGAGCAACCGAGAAATCTATCTCATCTTCATTACCAGGTAATAATTTCATTGTTCTTCTCCTTCTAATGATATATACATATCTCCTTCTCTCTCAATTTGATTACTACTAGCAGTTTTTGTTTTTATAGAATATTAGGGTATTATTTTTTTTATTTTCCCCCAATTTTGCTTATTTTAGCTTCTATTTTCATTTCACCTACTTTATTTTACTCTACACCATTAATGAAATAAAAAATTTCAGTGCAATCTTTGTTCTTGTACTGTTTAAATATTTAGGGTTTATTGATTTCAAAAAATTTTCGTGTAATATTTGTTCTTTTACTATTTAATTTTATGTATTTTAATATATAAATATATATATTAATATATATATATATTAATATATATATTAATAAAATCATATTTTAGTACTATTTATTTTATTTAAAAAATTAACTTTATTTGAATATTTTGTGTAAAAATGAAATTATTACATATAGAAGATTAATGCTAGCTTGTAGTGGCTTAAAGATCATTTAAAGGAAAATCTAAGAGAATGATATTTGTTAAGCATATATATCTTTTAAATACACACACACACACACACACACACATATATATATAATGTATGTATTAGTATGTATATAAGTATATATATATATAATTATATAATGTATATATATGGTTGTGTATATGTCTATGTTTGTATAAATAATACATACATATGTGTATGTTTGATATATATATATATATATATGTGTGTGTGTGTGTGTGTTAGATATATGTAAATATATTTTTATATATAAATATATACTTACATATGTATGTTGATATGATACTATATATGTAAATAAATGTGTGTGCACATATTAATGCACACACACTTCACACACACACACACTCCACACTCAAACACACACACATATATACACATGAGTGTGTGTGTGTGTGTTTGGGATGCCTGGATATAATTAAAACAAAAGGAATAATTTTAGAAATATTTTCAAAAATGAGTTATAGAGAAAAATAAAATACTATTGATATCATTACATAAGTACAAAGACATATTAAAAAAGAATATTAGAAGGCAAAAATGAATAGAAGCACAAATGAGGACTTATAAAGAGAAGGATATATTTTTACACAAACAAATCATTATGAAACCAAAAAGAAGCATACAAGAAAGAAGAGAAGAAGAAAGCTTACGAACAAAAACACAAAAACATTATTCATCAACAGAAACTCAAATCCAATAAATGAAAAAAAAATTAGCAATACCAGTTTTTTCTTTTATTTTATAATACTTTTATAATTCTTATTGACAATCAATTGACTAAAAAGAAAAATCTAAAAGCTCAAAAAATAGAGGGAGGATTAGGTAATTGGATTTCTTTTAGTATTTAGTATAAATTAAAAATTTCTCAACTCCAATAACTGTCATAGCCTTTTGCCTAGGCAAGTTATATCAACTCCAATAACTGAAAGTTATATTCCTATAGATGCAAACTCTAAAAGTTCGTAAGTCCTTTTGAATTTCATAGGACAAGATATATTCAATGAGTAATCCCTTCTGCTCATTGTATAAACTAGGTTTGTGATATTTAACGAATTTATGCAAGTACTTAAAACTTCATTTTTATAATGATTTTAAAGCTTTATAGTTTTGATTGTACTTTCAATCTCTTCTAAGCTCAAACAATGGTCTAAAACATACCAAACATATCACCATAAAAAAACAAACATGTTTTAAACTTTTATAAACTATGGATATTTAGGATTCAAGTGGCTAAGGTAAAAGAAAAAGCCAAAAAAATTGAATCACTATAAACATTGAAGTGGGATAAGAAGATGATGGTAAACCTTAAGTGATTGCAAGTCTCAATGAAGCTTTAAAAAAGTGAACATACAAAAAATTCTTGTTATGGTCTTTGAATTTGATAAATCTAATGCATATGATTATATATATAAATAAATATTTATAAACATATGTTATATATAAGCATTATATATATACATATGTATATATTCATTAATATATATATATATATATATATATATATATATGTATATGTATATATATATTAATTATATACTATATATATATATCACCATATGTTATATATATACATTTGTATATATAGATGTTATATAATAATAATAATTATTATATATATATATAGCCCTACATAAACTATATAAAAAAACAATTTTGATAACATATATATAGAAATATATATGTACAAGTTTATATGTATGTGTGTGTGTATATATACTTGTTTATATTTATTTATTTATAGATGCATATATTTATATGTATATATACATATATGCTTATGCATACATATACATACATACATACATACACATATATATATTGCTTTAATTTAGCTTTAAATAGTGCACCAAAATAAAATTTATTTTATTTTTCATTTATTCATGGATTTCTAATATACTTTAGAAAAACTAATTATGCATTTCTCAAAGAAAATCAAAAATCTCATTTTAATATTCATACCTTATAAAATAACGGATCACACCTTTAACAAATTTAAGAAAAAAAAAATTGAAACAAAGATAATTAATAATTAAAATTATCAAATTTGTCATTTCGCCCCAATAAAAAAGCTAGGTTCTAATCTAAAGTTGCATTCTAATAAAAGCATTCATCCTATTTCAGTAAAATTGCCTAAGAAAATTAGTGATAAAACATCTCTCTACATTTTAATAATTTTTCCTTTTTTATTTTAAATAGTTATTATATGTATTTATATAGTTTTTCATATTCTTCTAACACTTTATTATCATTTCTATTGATTGAATTTGTTTATTTAGCTAATGCTATTCTACAACTAGAACTTGGGTATTTGATGTCTACCTTCTTGAATGTATGAGCCCAAGTCCGTAGGGGTTGTCATCATGCCTAATGCTATCCATAGTTGATTCTATGTTACGTAATTACCCAATGTGAATAGACACCACATGGATATCATCGTCTGGTGCTGACATTTTTCATGCTCCAATTCAAGGAGTAGATGCTTTAAATAACCACAACATGTGAATTACCATTAACGTGGCTTTGGATCTTGTTTGAAAGTTATCCAATTGAACTTTGTTACACCCATTACTAATTGAATGTTTTATCTAGTAGAAGGTTTTCACTAGATAAAAATCAACAAGGAGTTAAAGCACAATCATATTAGTTTTGATGACCATTAATTATGTTTGTATTTTGAGTGAAATCTATCATGTGATTCGAAGTGTTATTTACTAGATAATGCCACTCTAATAATCTCAAATATTTTTATTTTAGTTATTTATGTTGCTGAAATAATTATGATAATTTCGTGGGTGTATCGTGAAGAGGATTACCTCGACTAATTGTACACATTGATAAGAGTTTTGATTTTCCATGGCTTTGGACAATATAAAAAGGGTCTTGATTTTGCATAATAATGACATTGTTAAAAGATCTTGATCCCCCATAGTATTTTTCACTATAACTTATCTCACCAACTCTTATTCAATGGAAATCAACCTAAAATAGCCAAATAATTTTAATCACAATAATAAATTCATTCTAATTATAAATAGTTATTTCGTAATATAGATTGAGGTTGGTGGTATGATGTGATGGACTTGGTCCTTAGGTGGTGAGTTTGCATTGTAGGGCTATTTTAGTATTCTTCTTAAAATAGTATTCACATTTAATGATAGCATATATACAAAGGCTTTTTAGATATGTTTTTGATCAGACTTTCTCTATATATGTTGAGATACTATATACAAAGCCAATTAATTAAAAGAGCACTAGGGGCCCTGGGGTGAGAAGCCACGCTTTGTTGTTGATGGTAATATCGAATGATATTTTAATAACTTATGTTGGAAGGCTTTGTCTTCGTTATCCTAACTAAGCTTTCATTCTTCAAAACAAAAGGCCAGCCATCCCATAGGTTATATATATATATGTGTGTACAAAATACAATAGATGAAGTATTCTAAGTTCCCTTTAAGGCTCATTTGAAGAAGAAGATTTTGTAACATGGGAATAGTCTAATTGGGTAACAAATTTTATCCTTCCCCTTCCTCCACCTATGTTTTCAAAGAGAAAAGAAAATTGGTCAGGCCTAGTGCTTAAGGCTTCTAGTTCCTCTTCAATTCTATTTTTTTTATTTGTCATCTTGCATCATTCATTGACATTCAACTATGCAAATAAATATGTAGGGCAACTCTCTGTGTTATTTCAACTAGTTAAACAACCTTTCAAGGAAATGAGCTTATTCGTCTCAATCCCATTAGGCTCAAACGTTGGATCAATGTTCCATCTATCATCCTTGTTCTCGATTGTTCCCCGCCCTTGCAAATAAATAGTTAGGGCATTCTTAAGGATGTCCTACGTTCAAAATAAATCGATTGAGCTTTCAGCATCACACCACTTAACATAGACAAACAAATATTCTACTAAAGATCGTAGAGCTCTTAATATCTATGAGCACCCTAGCAAGAATTGCTTGCAATTATTGTCACCCTTCTCATTTAAACTAGTTTTATCTACAAGCAACCTTTACTTCTCTTAATTAGCTTGTTTAGGAATGTGCTTGGCTGTATAATATAGGGCAGCCCAATATATGGCATTGGAGGAAGCACATGGCATGGAAAGCATGGCATCCCTAAGAATTCTATCTCATTGGGCTCCGACTAATCTTCCACAGTGTTAAAAATGAGGGGAGATGGCTTTTTTTTAACGATAAAAGGTAAAGTGGCATATCAGAATTTTTTTATTCAAGCGAAGATATGAATATAGATATCATAAGATATTTAAGGCTAATGCCTTATCTTAATAATAATAAAAAAGGATAGCTTTTAGCTAGGTTGATTATTGAAGACTTTTCTTAGTAATTCTATCTCAATGCGCTAGGGCATGTTTATTACTTGGGCATTAGTTACTATGAAACTCAACCATAATCCTGATCGAATTAAAGTGGCATATGTGTTTCTCTTTTATCTATGCATTTTTTTTTTCATTTGAGAAATCATGTTTATAGATGGCTAACTAAGCTATTTCTTATATGTTGTTATTTCTTAGCTCCACTCTAGTCTCCCTTAGCCAACTTTCATTATCTTCAGAAACTCAATCCTAGCTTGCTCACGTTGATGCTTTGTTTTTCTCTTTTTTAGTTTTATTCACTAGCCTTTACATTCTCCTCTCTAATATTATGCAAGTTGTAAATAATAATATATATATATATATATATATATATATATATGATGTATATGTGTTGCTTTTCTTGTCTATATATTTTTTCCCTGCATTATAATCATAGTTGTTAGCTCATAAATATATCATATATCATTTTTCTATTTTTATGTATTATGTATTATATAGTATCATGTAACATAAGTTTTTTCACGTTGTAAAAAATATTTAAAAAAATATATTTGTATAAATGTATATTAAAAGTATGAATTATAGTATATGATAATAAAAATGCAACCTTTTGTATAAGATTATTTTGCTTATTTTTTTATGATTAATTTTTAATTCTTTTGTGTATTTGAATAATTAATATAATAAATTCTTTAACAAGAAAAATTAAATTGATTTTTTTTAATATAGAAAATAGTTGAGAATTTATGTATTGTTCTCTCATAGTATCACATGTCATATCATGTTTGGCATATGTATTGTAAGATATGTTTTAAAATAAGATATAAATTGTGAAACCTATTAATTTTCATAAAAAAATATATGTTGTATTATTGTACCATTTCTTGTATCACAAGTTTCTAACAACTATGATCATAATTATTTGGTATTTTTTTTCTATCTATGATGTTAATTTGGTGATGACATGATGCATTTTTTTTCATTGATTTAGAATATCAAAAAATATCAATCATGGGTGTGATTTTTTTAGTTAATGAATATTGTTTTAATAGGATCAGTATCATCATCATCATATGTTTGTTTCTTTTGTGTTATTAACATTATCAACCATATATAACATAGTATGTATTATAATTTATTATTTTGTAGTAGTAGTTCATACTAATAATTAGGACTGCTAATGATATGAGTCGAGTTCGAGTTCAATTGAGCTCGACTAAAGTTCATGTTCAATTGAGCTCGAGTCAAGGTGTTAATATTTTGAGTTCGAGTATAATTGAGCTCTTGTGTTCATCTTTTGGAAGTAAAAATTGGGTTTTTACTATTACTAGTAAATAAAAATTGAATTTTATTGTTATTTTATGAATTAGAAGATGTATGATAATTTAATAATTCCATTCCATATATTTATCAGAGAATTTCATAAAACAGAATCTCATGCCTGCCAAGATTCATGCGACACGTTCCCATCCTGAGTCATGTTGGTGCCTAGAAAATATTCCTCAAGGAATTGAGATAAATATTGATTTTAAATTGAGAATATAGAGGCAGAATGCTTAGTCATAATCATTTTTATATGAGATTTGATATTCATATACTGCATCAAATAGATAAAGTTTCTATGTTTGACTGTGATAATCAAATAACTAAGCATTCAAATTTGATATATAACGAGAACATAAGCATATTGAAATTGATTGTCATTTCATTAGAAGTAAGATCTAATATAATCTATATGTAAGGTTGCTATTGCTTACACTTATTTTTATGATGGCTAATCATTTAGTCTCATCAATTTTAATCTTAGCTAGATTTGTCATTTCGATCAATATTGACATTGATAAGTATGTTTGTCATCTTTTTTTCAGCCAACAAGTTTGCTCGTGCTATAGAACTATACACACAATCTATCAATTTACATGATGAGAATGTTGTGTATTGTTCCAATCATGCAATTGCCCATGCCAAACTGGAAGAAAATGGGTGTGTTGTAGAGGATGTTTCCAAGGCTATCAATTGTGATCCTTACTATTCCAAGGCACATAATGCATCATGAGTCTGCTGTGTATACTTTTCTTCTTCTTTCTCCTAACATTTATCCGAAATTATAGGGTTATTACAGATGAGGTGCTGCATATCTTTCCATGGGGAATCACAAAGCATTGAATGACTTTCAGCAAGTTCCAATCATATCAATAAGCTTGGTTCACAAACTTCATTCATCTTTAATTATAACTTCTATGATGAACATGAATCAGGTTAAAAAAATTTGCCCAACAGATCGAGATGCTGCCTAGAAGTTTGAAGAGTGCAAGAAGGTAGTATTGAAGCTCAAGTTTGAAAGAGCCATAGCCGTGCCGGATCTGCATGGAAGTCTGTAGAAGATTCAATTGATTTTCATTCTATGAAATCACCTAACCTATATGAGCTACTCATAGTCTTTTGTTTTTTATTTATAGATGATGGTAAATATCTTTCTCCAAAGATAATAGGCCTTGAGTTCGAGATATCAAACTCTCTTATATCCTGTGTCAATTAGGAACCTAATGGGCTAGGTATGGTCGTTATCATCATACTTATATTGTAGGTCCTTATATATTTTTTAAAAGATTAGTTATTTTTGTAATCTTTTTGCACAAATATATTTTATTTTGAAATTTTTATTAGATTTAGTGAGATGAAGTTTATGTTTTGTTGCATATTTAATAATCTAGGGCTTGCATGCTTTTGTATACAAACTATGATGAAAATTATTGTTCTAGGCCAAGAATAAAATATAATGTATTAACTTTTATTTTGAATTATTATAGTTTTTGTTAAACTTGAATTTTTATGTGTGTTTTAATGATGTTATTTTTGAGATTTATTGCCTAGTGAGATGAGACCTAATACTTAACGATAAATCGATGGTCAAAAAATAATCAATATGAAAAATGTTGATATTAATAATTTTATCTCCTAATTTTCTAGCTGTCTTGTTTATACGAGTCCACTCAAAAAATTAAGTTTTATTCTTATCTTTACTTTTATTCTTTATTTTTAAAATTCCAGTGTAGTTTTTAAAGAGCCTACATCACAAGATTTTCCTAAAATGTGATATATAAAGTAAGGTGCATTTTATCTTGCATATAATTTTATATAAAAACATGAATAATGTTGGATTTTATTTTGTAAGCTGTGGCAGTGAAGGCACCAGCAGCAATGGCAGCACCGGCAGCACCGGCAGCTGTGGCGGCAGGCAGCGGTGGCAGTGGCGGTAGCACCTACAACACCAGTAGCACCGGTAGAGTGGTAGAGGTGGCAGATACAGCACCACCATCTACAGAGGCATTAACAGCGGTAGCACCGGCATCACCGTCAGCAGCGGCAAGGGTAGCGGCAGTAGCAGCGACGGAGGGAGCAACACTAACGGCAACAAATGCGGTATATATATACGTATATAGTCAGTATTTACGTACATATAATATTGCAGTATTTTATGTACATATATACTGAGTATATATGCACTCAGAAAATATGTACGCATATTACTGCAGTTTATATGTACATATACTATAGTAATATATATACATATACTATAGTAATATATATACATATACTATAGAAAATATATACGAGCGAAATGCTAGTATATATGTACATATTTACTGCAGTAATATAGATTTATCAAAACATACTTTTTTTATTTATTTTGATTTGATAGAGTGGTTTAAATTTCTTACAAATATGGTACCACATTGTTTCCCATACGAAGCTTGTATAAGTGAAGGGATTTTTCAACAGATATGACGAATTGTGACTCAGACAGCTTTTTCACCGGAGAAAGTTGCTGATCAGAGCAGAGGGAGAGAAAGTAACGTCAATGCATGGATTGATTATACTTTATGCACAGTCGGTGGGTATATTGATTAATAAGATGTAACATTTTTTTGTTACTTTTTTGTTTTAGTTATTTAAAATATTGTATTAGAATAAGTTATTATATGAATTTTTTTTGTTTAATTTAAAAATTTTTGTTATAGTTACTTTTTTTATAAAATTTAATTTAAAATATTAAATTATTTAATAAATTTTTTTTAAACTATATGACAATCAATTTTTATTTGTGTTTTTTCAATGTATATATTAACTATTATATATATATGTGAATATGTTTGTCTTTCTCCGAATTTTTTGGGTTGAGTTTTAGCCTATTATATGTATGTAAAAGCTTATTATCAGTAGTGATAGCTGCATCAGCGGCGGCGGCAGGGGAGGTAGCGAAGGCAGCGACAACATTCGTGGCGGCGTCGACATCGGCGGTAGCACCGGCTGCAGTGGCAGCAACGACAACGTGGTAGCGGAGGTTGCACCGGCAGCAATGGCAGCAGAGGTCACACAAGCAGCAACCACAGCAGAAGCTGCATCAGTAGCGACGGCTGGCACCGGCACCAGCCACAGTGGTAGTGGCAGCAATGGAAGGGGCTACAGTGATAGGGGAGCAGCAGGAACGACAACAAATATGGAATATTCGTACATATAATTCTGCATTATTTTATGTGCATATATACTGAGTATATATGTACTCAGTATATATGTATGCATAATACTACAATGGCAGCAGTGGCAGGAGCGGCAGTGATAGCAGCAATGGCAGTAGTGGCAGGAGCGACAATGAGAGTAGTAGCAACAATACCAAATGAGGTACATACGTACGAATAAAGTCAGTATATACGTAGATATAATACTATAGTATTTTATGTACATATATGCTGAGTATATGTGTGCTCAGTTTATATGTACATTTAATACTATTGTTTATATGTACAAATACTATAGTAATATATGTACAAGTGAATTGCTAGTATCTATTTACATATATACTGCAAAATTAGATATGTATCAAAACATAACTTTTTTTTGACAAAGTGGTTTAATTTTCTTACCGATATGATACCACATTGTTCCTCATACAAAGCTTCTATAAGTGATGAGATTTTTTACTAGACATTACATACCGTGACTCGGACAACTTTGTTGTAGTAGAAAAATGATAATGGGAGGAGCAGAGGAAGAGAAAGCAACATCAATGAATGGATATATTATACTTTTATGCAATGTCGATAGATACATTGATGAATACAAATAAAAGTTTGTTATTTTTTGTTTTAATTATGTAAAATATTGAATTTGAATAAGATATTAATGATTTTATTCTTTGTTTATTATAAATTATTTATAGTTTCAATTTTTATTCAATATGATTTAAAAATAATAAATTATTTAATTAAAAAATTTTAAAATTTTTTAATTCTACAAATATTTTGAAATTAAAATAGCTAGGGAAAATTCCTAGCTAAATTAGAGAGGGCGAAATCCCTCGCTAATTTAGAGAAGGAAATTTCCCTAGCTATTTTGCTAGAGGAATATTATAATTAGCGACGGAAATTCCGTCGCTAATTTTTTAATGCTAAGGACTTTAGCTAGGGATTCAGGCGTCGTTATTTTTGTTTAGCGACGTAATATTTCGTTTATCTTGCTATTTTAGCAACAAATTTTTCTTTTTTATCAAAAGAATTTTCCTTTGCTAATTTTTTAGCTATGGAAAATTTCGTAGCTAAAATTTAGCAAGAAACACTTGGAAAGGAACACATTCCGTTGGTATTCCGTCGCTATTTACCATTTAGTGACAGGAATTTCTCATATAGCTAGGGAATTGTCCCTAGCTATATGAGATTTTTCTTGTAGTGGTTGGTAGATACATTGATGATAAGATGTAATAAATTTTGTTATGTTTTATTTTAACTATGTAAGATAAGGGTTGCTTAGATTGTAGTTATTCAAAATTGTTATTCAAAATTATTATTCAAATAATTTTTTCATCATTTTGTGTTGCTCATTAGCATGGTGGAGTGCTCCATTTTTTATGTTCAAGTTTCTTATTGATTTGTTCAGGTATATTGCTACAGATGATCAGTCTCTATTTCATTTGCTATTACTTTTATTAGTTGTCAGCTTGTCATGGTTGGGAAGAGCAACCCCTTATAAGCCTTGGGACCGAGAGAGAGTTCTGGTTGCGGGGAGGCAAGATGTTAACTTTGATGCTCCAAGCTTGGCTCATGGCTCGTCTTCTAGGGTTTCTCTAAGTGTTTTCAGAGATATTTTCCAAAATTTAAATAATCTTCGTATTTCTTATTTATGTTGATAGTAAAGTTTTGTGCCATCTTTGTGAAGTATAGATGGGATAATACTAATTTTTCATAGTTTTGTGTCATCTGAGGCTATGTGATTATATATATATATGTGTGTGTGTGTGTGTGTGTGTGTGTGTGTGTACATATATACTGAGTATATATGTTTGTATATACCGAGTACATATATACTGCAGTATTATATGTAGATATATACTTTGTATATGCATACATATATATTCAGTATATAGGTGCATATAAACTCAGTATATACGTGCATATATACTTGGTATATACGTACGTATAAACTCGGTATATACGTACGTATATATTTGGTATTTACATATTATAAACTCAGTATATACGCACGTATATGCTATAGTATATAGATACGTATATACTGAGTATTATACATATGTATATGTATATACGTACGTATATGCTATAGCATATACGTATGTATATACTTTAGTATATGTATAGATAATACTGTAGTATTATATGTACATATATACTCAGTATATACGTACATTTATACTCAGTATATATGTGCATATAACTCAGTATATACGTGCAATATATACTCGGTATATACGTACATATATACTAGGTATATGCATATATACTCGGTATATACGTACAATATATTCGGTATGTATGTACTATATATTTGATATACGTACTATATTTTCTGTATATAAGTACTATATACTCTTTATATACGTAATATATTACTCGGTATATACATAGGTATACTTGGTATATACGTACATATATACTTAGTATTTACGCACATATATACATAGTATATACGCACATATATATTACAGTATATATGTACGTATATGCTGAGTATATACGTACATATATACTACAGTATACGTACATATAATACTATAATATTAAATGTACGTATATATCGAGTATATATATACTCTGTATATACGTATATATAATACTATAGTATATATGTAGATATACTACAGTAATATATGTAACGTGTGAAATGCTAGTATATATGTACATATAGACTGTAGTATATATACTACATATATACTGCAGTATTATATATTTATCTTAATTAACTTTATTTATTTATTTATTTATTTTGATTTTATTGGTTGCTTTAAATTTTGTACAGATATGGCACCGCATTATTCCCCATATGAATCTTGTATAAGTGAAGTCATTTTCACTAACATGAAGAATCACGACTTGGACAGATTGTCACAGTAGAAAGATGGTGATCGGAGGAGCAGAGAGAGAAATCAATATCAATGGATGGATAGATTATATATTATGATTTGTAGGTAGATACATTGATGAATAAAATGGAATACAATTTTGTTATGTTTTGTTTGAATTATGTAAATAATTGAATTAGAATAATTAATTAAATGATTTTATTTTTTGTTAATTTTAAATTATTATGTATAGTTTCAATTTTAATTCAATGTAATATAAAATTATTAAATTATTTAAATAAATATTTGAAAATAAAAAAAAATTCTCTTGCTAATTTAGCTAGGGAAATTATTATTTTAGCTAGGGATATTTATGTCGCTAAAACTTTAGCTAGGGGTTATTTCCCTCATTTAATTTTTAGTGATGAATACTTTAGATTGAGAAAGTTTCCATCGTTATATAAGTTTAGCGACTGAAAAGCCCCATTTAGCTAGGAAAGTTTTCCTTGCTAATTTAGCTAGGGAATTTACCATTGCAAATTTAGGCTAGGAAAATTAATATTTTAACTAGGATTTCTCTCCCTCGCTAATTTTTAGCGACAAGCACTAAAGATTGGGGAAAGATTCCAGCATTAATCCGTCGCTATATTCCATTTAATGATGGAAACCCCTCATTTAGCTAGGGAATTTTCCCTAGCTATTTGAAATTTTTTTGTAGTGTACATGAAGATATATAGGTTGATATATAGAAATATATACAAATAGATAGATAAATATATATATATATATATATATATATATATATATATATATATATTAATATAAAGAGAAATAGATCGTTAGAGAAAGATAAATAGATAAAAAACAAATATAGAGATAGATAGATAGATAGATAAATAAATAGACATATATAGAATGAGAGATTGACATATATGAAGATAGATAGATAAACAGATAGATAGTTAAACAGATAGATAGATAGACAAATAGATAGACAAATAAATAGATAGATAGATAGACATATAGATAGATAGATAAACAAATAGATAAATAAACATATATACAAAACAAAGATACATAGATAAATAGATAGATTGACAGATGGATAAACAAATAAATTGATAGATTAATAGTTATATAAAATGATAGAAAGATATATAAAAAGATAGACATATAGACAAATAGACAGATTGATAGATAGACACATAGATATATAGATATATAGATAGATAGACAGACAGATATATAGATAGATAGATAGACAGATAGACAGACAGATAGATAGATAGATAGACAAATATAAAGTTAGATAGATAGATAGATAAATAGATATACAAATAGATATATAGACATAGAGACAAACAGATAAATAGGCATTTAAACTTATAATATTTAGTCAATTAGATAGCTGGATAGATAGACAAATAGATAGGCAAATAGATAGATTGATAGATAGACATATAGAAAGATACATAGACATATTCTAAAATTTATAGATAGACATACAAAAAGATTGATAAATTGTCAAATAGATAGATATACAAATAGATAGGTAGATAGTTAGATATATAGATAGATAGACAATTAGATAGATACTTAGATAGACATATAGACATATGGATTAACAAACAACATATAGATAGATAGTTATATAGATAGATAGATAGAGAGATAGACATACAGACACTTAAAAAGAAAAATAGTTTGATAGTTAGACATATAGATAGATAGACTAATAGAAAGACATACATATAGATTAGTATATATATAGAAATATATTCAAATAGAAATATAAATATAAAGATAGATAGATATATATACATATATATATATATATTGAGAAATAGTTAGTTAAACTGATAAAGATAAATAGATAGATATACAAAAAGAAAAATAGATAGATAGCCAAATAGACAAATAGACAGGTAGTAGATAAATATATACATAGATAGACATTTGATAGATAGACTAGTAGACAGATAGATAATAGACACATAGATAGATGGACATATAAATAGATAGATTGATAGGCATATAGACAGATAGATATATAGACTGATAGAATGATATATTCATAGATTATTACATAAATGGATTATTAGACATATAGTCATATAGAATAAATAGATAGAATTAAAGATAGATATACAGACAACAGACAGATAGATAGATTGATATAAAGATAGTTTAGATAGGTAGACAAATAGACTAATAGATAGATATACAAATAGACATATAGACATATATACAAATAGATAGATACACTAATAGTGAGATAACATATAGAATGGTAATTAAAACTAGATAGATAGATAGAGAGATGCATAGATACACAGATAGAAAGATTGATTGATAGATAGATACATAGATATATAGATAGACATATAGAAATATATATAGATTTACAGATAGATAAATAGATAGAGAGATAGTCAAATAGATAGATAGATATATAACTATAATTAGACAAAAACACTGATTTGCATATACTAGATAGATAGATAGTTAGTTAGATAGAGAGATAGATAGTGAGATAGATAGATATATATACTAATAGATAGATTGATTTATTGAAAGACTAAAATACATATAGACTAATAGATAGATAGATAGATAAATTGATAAATAAATAAGTAGATAAATAGGTAGATAGATAGAAAAATAGAAAAATAGATAGATAAATAAGTAGATAAATAGGTAGACAGACAGACAGATAGATAAATAGATACATAGATAAATAGATAGATAAATAAGTAGATAAATAGGTAGATAGATAGACAAATAGAAGGATGCATAGATAGATAGAGATACACACACACACACACACACACATAAATCAATAGATAGATAGGTAGAAAGATAGTTAGATTGATAGATAGAATCAAAAATAGATAGATACATAGATAGATCGATATACAGATAGGCTAATAGACAGATATATAGATAAACAAATAGATATATATACATATAGACAGATATATAAATAAATATATATACAAATAGAAAATATATAAATAGGTAGATAAATAGATATATAGATAGATATATAGAAATATAGTCAAGATAGGAAATAGAGAGTTAGATAGATCGACTAATATATTGATAGACAGATTTCAAGATATATAGATATATATATATAGACATTTAAACATATAGATAGAAAGACATATAGGCTTATAAATAAATAACCAATAATATATCTTGACTGATAGAAAAAATAAACAAATAGATAATTAAAAAGATAATTAAATAGATAATTAAATAGATAGATAGATAGATTATTATACAAATAGAAAGCTATATACACAAATATTGATTGAAACACATAATGACAAATATAAAGATATCACTACAAAAAAATGCCCAAATATATAGGTAAATTTCCATAGCTATGTTAGCTTATTCCGTCACTAAAATATAATAGCGATGAAATTATGATGGAAATTATCCCAAGCTAAAGTGCTCGCCACAGAAAATTAATGAGAAAAAAAAATTCCCTAAAAACTTTTGAACGATGGAATTTCTTATGCTAATTATTTTTTCCCTTGCTAATTTTGATTGTACTTAATATTAGTGATTATTATTGATTGATTGAATATATACAAAAAATTTCTTAACTAAATTAGCAAGAGAAAATTTCTAGCTATTTTCATTTCAAAATTATTTTTACAATTTTATTTTTTTTTACAAAAAATTTGATTGCACATTTTTAAATTTTTATTTAAATTGAATAAAAACTTATACTATAAACCATTTTTTATAATTAACAAAAAAAAAAGCAGTTCATAAATTATTCTGATACAATAGTTACATAGTTAAAACAAAAACATAACATATGTATAAAATCATTTAAACCTAAATCATCATCTTCATCATTAGCTGGTGCATTTATACTATCCTTTCCTGCATGGTTTCTCTATTGGAACTCAGTATGCTATCTATCGTGTCAAGGCTGCTAACTATGACTACATTTAGGACATCTGCTTTTGCATTGGATTTTAATTTATTTCATCTCATTATTCAATTCTTTCATTTCCTGTATTTCTTCCTTCAAATGAATCTAATATTATTTACAACTATTATTTCTAAATTGCATTCTACCAAACATACCTCATAATTAATGACTTCGAACCAGCATATTACAAACAAAAATTCATTTCAAAAGAAATAGCAATGCATACTTATGTGGATGGTACTTTATATATGGATGCCAATGGCAAATCTTTTTCTGCCTGATGATCGTGCATCACTTGATTCTGTGAAATTTCAAAAAAGAAATTCTAAAATAAGGTAATGGCATCAAACCAAACATATTACTACTCCAATGAAGTACTTGCGGAACAATGAATTTTCAAAACTATTTAATTTATGTTTTATACTTAGATTGCAAACAAACATCTTAGGTTTGAGACGTACATCCAAGGATGATACGACTTGGGTTCGAGATTTTTCAGATATACCTAGTTTAATTTTTAAATTTAATTCTATTGAGATATGAATATCACCCAAATTCCAAGCAAAGTGGGAGCCTTGCTCACTAGATATGGTTTATACTTGTTTAATAATGAGATATTACCAGATAGCCACCTATTAATATAGGGTGAACATGAACAAATGAGCCACAAAAAAATTTTTAAAAAATAATGGACAGAGTTAATTCAAAGTGTGTATCTTAAATTCAAAGGAGCAAGGAACACATACAAGCAATATGAGGAATGAGGGAATAGAAAAACAATCTTGCTTGATGCAACAATAATGGTGAATGAAGTATGAGCAATCAAATTCACGTAAAATGAGTTCCTCCAATCCACTTTTGAATTTTCAGTAGTAAAATTATCCAAAAGCTGAAATAAAAGAAAAAAACTAAATGGAGAAATTAACAACATATACAACATTAAACATAAAAAATAGTATATCTATATATTCATGTTTATAGTTTACATTCAAATTGGCAAATAATTACACTTTAGACGATAACTCACAAATTTACCAAATATGTAACTTCCCAAGTAATATTTGGTAGCAAGACAAAATCACAATTACCTACCTTCCTCCATGAAGAAATCTTCTATTTCTTTAGTGTTGACACCAAGAGACCAAAGGGAAGAAGTTTTTGAGTCAATAGAAACATGTGTCACACTTTTACTCTCCTTAGTTTCACCAAACACACTTGATACTAGAATATCCATTTTGCTCCATCCGTCATTGACATTGCAAGAGGATGACTGACAACCATATTTAACAAAAAAAAGTAACAAACTTAACAACATTGAATACCCCACATGCAAAATTCTTTGTCGATCTGGTCAGCCTTTTTAACAAGCTTTCCAGGAGTTAGAGAAAAAAGTAATATATACCAACTAGGATTATCACTTTTATTTTGATTCATGTATTTCTGTAGCATCTACAACATGAACAACATTTCTCTGAGAGCAAAAACTTTTTTAATCTCATCCACTAGCAAATTATGTGTGATCAACCCATTTAACATGAATCACTTTTTTAGGTATACATCTACCAATGATGGAAGATCTGATTTAGGTTTTCATCCTCCAAGTAGAGATCTCTTCAATGTTCATCCATCAAGAAGAAGAGAATATAGTGATGATATATTTGGTTTCACTTGGTACTCCTAATGTAACTGTTAGGACTCTTCCATCACAATAGGACTCAAAAGGCTATGGTGGTCATTCTTGAATCTCCTACACATTCGAAAGAGTAATCTTTTTCTCCATATGTGATCCTTTTTATGATCTTAAAAATATGGATTAGTCACATTGTGGTTTGGGTGGGTCAAACCTTTGGCTACCTCAAAGCTTACAGACATATTTGTATAGCTATGTGGATGAGTTCACTTTAACAACACGTGTAGAGTAGATTACCTTGTTGGCAAAGCTTGAGATGGCACAGTAGTGAAACATGAGCTTGCCATTGATATAGAAGTGAGTCATTTGATCACTGTGATCAAGCTTCATCGTTCTAATCTAATGCTTCACATACATTTACTTTGCTTGATTTGTATTTCTTGCAACTCAATTCTAAAGTGGTGATGCCATTGTGACAATGGGAAGTGCAGACGATTTATATCACTTCTCAAATTCATGGGGTTGACTCACCTTCATAAGATATGAATCCAAGTCTATTATATTATAATTCAATCAAGTCACTCTCATCAAAAAACATTTCTAATATAATCAAGCAAAAATACAATCATACAATACAATCAATTATAAATTACACCAGCCAACATTAATCCCATGTGCATTTGTTCTCAACTTTATGTGATCCTTAACCAAGCTTATATGACAGATGGACATGTATAACAATATGGAAATATCTATCTTTCATGTGTTTAATGCAAGTGTAAAGAAATCCAAATATTTTAATAATAATAGAGAGTGGATTCGCAAATGCACAAGGGATTTGAAAATATAACCTTTTGTCACTTATGACCGGTACTTGTAATGAGTTTTAGAGAGTATATTCGCAATTGCAAGCTCATGAGAGTTAATGCATTTCTTGCCGAGACAGAACTGATATAAAAATAGAGCAACAGTCATGGAACATAAAATGCCACTAAACAAATTATGAATAAAATCTGTGTCTCATGTAAGAGATGAATTCTTCTACTGCACATTGGCTTTTGAGTGACTTTGAATATCTGATCAACGTGCCCTATAACTGAAAGAATTTAAAAACTCAAACCTAGCAAAATAAGATGATGCCATCAATTGAATAGACACGACAAATGATACACAAACCAAATATTAACTTGAAAAGTATTAAGATTCTTATAAACATGATGATGCACACGTAATTAATAGGCAATCAATCAGGTTTTTTTTTGAAAATTTGAGCTTTTCATTTCGTTTTTAGTTCAGAAAATTTGACAAAAACTAGATGAATTAAACACTAACTCATAAATAACTTGTTAGCTCACATAAACAAAGCTAGAGCAGAAAACACTTCCTCAAAATTGATCAAATACATAAATCAATGATTCAAATAGATGATGAAGTTATAGTACATCTTTGGAATCATCACAATGGACTTTATCAACCACCTTTCTAGGGTTTGTTTTGGTTTTTGGTTGAAGAACTATTTCTTTAGCATCATCATCTTTAACATCTGCATCAGGGCAGATGTTGAGGCAATACCATATGGAATTTTATATTTGAGAAGTGAATCCTTTAAGATTATCAAGGTTGAAACTGCTCTCCATTAATACAATGTGGTACATTAGCCTAGTTGTTTCCTTATGTGTTCATCCTGCACAAGATGTGCAGAGGGAGAATCAGAAGAAAGGAATTTGATTAGGCTTTTGAGAAAGAAGTATTTACCTCGGGATTGGCTGTGACCCTCTCACTAAGCTCCTTGATAATTGGGTGCATCAGATTAATCTCAAGCACCCTTTTGCCATGCATGTAGCTCTACTTGCTTCCATCTGATAGAGTTTGTGCCTACATGATCACTGATCTTCACATCAGCCACCTTCATGCTCTCCAGGACACTCATTCACCACTTGGTTAGCTCCTTGAACGCCTTCACTTCTTTCTCCGTGGTAGTTTTTCTTACTTTTAATCCTTCTTAGGACACATTCTGGAATTTTTTTCCTCAATGTTCCATCAGGTCCTACATCAAATACTCATCAACTAGGTCCATGAAAAAGATGACCTCGTATCCTTTCTTCTTGGCTCTTTCTAAAAATGGAGATTCTTCTAGTTGTCCCCTGTTAGTTCATGTTATATAGAACAAGTTGCTTTGCTCCAGCTTCATCCTGGAGATATAATTATCTAGAGATGTAAACTTGCCATCTGACTTGGTGCTTTCGAATCATAGAAGTTTTATCAGAGGATTTCTATTTGCATCATCCTCAATTATGTTGATTTTAATGGACTTTGCAAATTTTTTCCAAAACCTTGCATATTGCCCCCTTCCGTTTGCATTGCCAGATGATGAGTCGACATTTGTACCAGCCTGATTGTCATCATCATCAACACTCTCAAATGGATCCTTCACTTTGAGTTTGTTTATCATGTCAAGCATCTTTCTGATTAGCATCTTCTTTATCATTTTCTGGTTGCCATGTTGTTGCAGCATCTCTTGAGAACATTGAACGGCAGCATATCTGAATCAACAAGCTCCTTCAAGAAGCTGAGGTATTTAGGCAGTAGTTCATCAAACTCGTCAAAAATGATTGCCCATCTCACATACAGCTTCAAGTTGGCATTGTTGGTATTGTAAAAACTTTCGTACAGATCATGAAGAGCATTTGGAGGAATAAAAAGAAGAGTCTTGAACTTACGTCACATTCTATAGCGAAGTGACTCCATGCCATAGGCTTCTCATCGCTGAAATCCTTTGACAAAGTTTGATAGGACTTTTGGAATTCTTCCTCTATAACCTCCATTGGATTTCTAAGCCAAATTGCCTTTACATCATTTAGAAGCTCCCACACCCGTATGTGGTTTCAGTGAATGTTTTTGTCTTTGGTTTCTCTTTCCCCTCTTCCTCTTCATGATCTTCACCATCCTCATCCTCCATCTTATCCATCTGAAATTCCATCTTAGAAATGCTTTCTAAATGGAAAAATAATCATGTTTGATAATTAAAAATGGTCGGATGAACATAATAGCTTTTTTTATCAATCGCATGCTTGCATCATCATTTTCTTCATTTGACTCATCATCATCTGCAGGAACCTCTACATCAACATATTTGCTTGTCCATAAATTAATTGGTAAGTTAACAAATTTAGAATACTTTTCACCAGTTCCTAAATCCAAAAAGTTGATAGCACTCAGAATGGATAATTAGAAACTAGCACACAGGATACACATGAACCTTCAACTTGCTCTCATCAACATATTCCCCAGCTTCATCTTTTAGATGAAATCTAATTTTAGTTCCCCTTCCAAGTGGATCATTCCATGTGTCCTCAGAGATTGAAAATGCTTCATCTTCCTTGGATTCCCATACATGCTTGAAAGACCAACACGAAAAAGTGGAGAGCAATTTTCAAAAGAATTTTAAAGCATGATACATGGCCCTAGATGGCTTATTGCTTGCCTTCGTTATGTTTGTTAACAACTTCCACATAATCTACAACAAGATACACATGGTAGAATCCAATTCCAAATTGGCCAATCAGATTAATATCTCTACTAGTCTACATTTTCTTCACGAATGTTGCCAGCCATTATCCTTCATTATCATCCATAAAAATTTGACAAACTTTGAGAAATTTCCAGTGAATACCTGAAGTTCCTGATTCAGCAATCATCCCTAAGTTCTTGATCAAATCCTCCTTCATCATGCATATGCTACAATCATGAATATAAAGAATCTCTTCTCTTTATCCAACTTGATCTGCACTCACACCCGGTTTCAATGTACATCCATTGAAAATCAATTTCCATGAGCTAAACAAGCAAGCAAGGAAGCAAACCTAGATCTTGAGCTTGGCATCGTTGCCTTCATCTAAAACATCCCTGTCAGTGAAGGAGAGAAACCTGATTTTGTCTAGCACCTACATGGGACAACACTTGAATTTGGGAAGCATTACACGAAGGAACACAAAAAACAAAATTCCAAAACAATGCTCACGTTAGAGGCATTAGAAATCAACTCTCTAAAGAAAATATCTTTGTTATTGTAAAAAGAGTTTATGATGATATCCATCAGCCTGGAATCCTTAGCTTGGAACAAGAATTTTTTTGTATTACCTCGTAGTAGAGATCTATTTAAAATCAACTCCGCTTCCTTAAAACAATGAAGATCATAACCAAGATATCGCTTTTCCACATAAGATTTACGAAAGAAGAATGAATGTAGATATGAAACTTTTCACAACATCAGAATTAGTCAATATTCCTTTTGGCATAGAACCAAGTCTATCCTTGACTTTGGGTGGATCAACTGGCATTGACAAATCTACTTCTACATTCGCATGACTCCAACTTGAAAAAAATACAAGTAAATTGATGTCGAATAGTCCTGTGACTAGAATCAAGTAATCAACAAGTAGGAGTTCCAATTGGAAAGCACAAAAAATAAATTGCTTTGATCAGCAGCCAGATAGAAGAGTTAAAGCAAAACTAGAGCTTGAGGAACTATTGCTCTCTTTATAATAGGGGTTTCGTTCTTTAGTTTTCTCACTTATAGGCAATCGATTAAGTTATTGTTCATGTTTAACTTGTTTTAATTTTAAAATATTAATATTTATTTATTATTTATTATTCTAAGAATAGATTTTTTTTAAAATTTAATTTAATTTTATTTCTTTTTATTTTACTATAATTATTTACTCAATACTTTAATTCTTATAAATTTTAGTAGTGACAAAAATTAAACTTGATTTAAAATTATCTTAGGATCATTGGGTAGTGATTTTCAAAAGTGTTAATATGGCTAAAAATAATTTTAAGCGTGTTTATGAAAAAAATATTTTAGTAATATTTTAAAAAACTTTTAATCCCCTAAAATAATAGTTGAAGTATTCTTTTAATAAGTACTTTGGAGAAATTTTTTTTATAATTCATCAAAAAATTTTGGATGTAATTAAAACAATTTATTTATCCATAAATATCAATTTTATTTTAAATTTAATGAAAAATATGATTTTTTTATAATTCAAATATTTCAAATCTTTTAGTAATAATTTTTTAAAAAATTTCTTATAATCATTAAATTAGTTTTTAAGTTTTTATTAATATAATATTTACTTTTTATTTGTTAATTCAGATTATTTGTAAATATTTTTTTTACTATCAAACAAATATTGATTTTAGGTTTTTATTAATACAAATGTTTGTGTATGTTCATAATTATTTCAAATATTTTAAAATTGTTTATAATTATAGAATTATCTATTTAATGTATGTATTAATACATATATTTAAATCTTTATTAATTAATTCAAAAAATAATTTGTATATTTTTAAAAATTTTATAATCATAAAAATAGTTATTTTAATTTTTATTAATATAAATTTGTATTCATATTTATATTTTTTTGAAATTATTTATTTATAATATCCTATTATTCTAATTATATGAGGAGGTGTCTTTCAATGATCACTCATCCATAGACTATGAAAAACCTTTAATATAAAAAATTACATCAAATATTAAAAAAATAATATATAAAACAAAAAAATTAGTTTAGATTAATGACGGAAATAATCCCCAACTAAAATAGTTGGGAAAATTCCCTAACTAACTGCATATATTATGTGAAAATTATCATTTAAGGACTAATCTCTTGCAATTAATATATAAAAAAAAAGATTTTTCCAGTAAATTATTTAGAGTGATTTCTTTCAAGCTAATTATCTAGAAATATTCCATTTGTAAAGTCATTGCTAAAATTGCTATCATTCTTTGTGCTAAATTTTAGAATAATATTAATTAAGGACATTTTTCAATAGAAAATTTCCATCTCTAATCCATCACAAATCAGTAAAAAATTTGTAATTGAAAGTAAAATCACACATTTCTTACTATTTCCGAGATAATCCATCACATATTAACTAGAAATAATTTCCCTAGCAAAATTTTCATAGCTATCTATTAATCTATCTATCTATTTATCTATATGTAAATATATTATTTATATTTGTATCAAACTATCTATCTATATTTCTGTGTATCTTTCTATCAATCTATCTATCTATCTAATATTGATTTATCTTTTTGTCAATCAATCTATTAATCAATCAATCAATCTATATATCGATCTATATGTCTATATATGTCTATCTATCTATCTGTCTTAATATCTATCTATTTATCTATCTTTTTGTCTATATTTTAATCTATCTATCGATCTATCAATAAAACTATCAATTTGTCTATGTTTTGTTTATCTATCTATCTACCAATCTATTTGCCTATCTATATTTAATATATTATTTCAATATATTTGTATTTCTACCTATCAATCTATCTATTTGTCTATCTATTTGTCTATCTCTCTCTATATCAATCTATCTAAAAATATGTTGAAATATCAGTCAATCAATCTATCTATTAGTCTATCTATCTATCTCTCATCTATCTATCAATATATCAATCTATCTATCAATATATATCAATCTATTTATCAATCTTTCTATCAATCAATCAATCAATCTAACTATCTATAAATCTATTTAAAAATATTTTTATTTATCTGTATATCTATCCATCAATCAATCTATCTATCTATCTGTATGTATGTCTATCTATCTGTCCGTCCATTCGTCTGTCTATTTGTCTGTCTACCTATCTATCTCTCTATCCATCTATTTGTCTATCTATCAATTTATCTATCAATTTTTCTATCTATCTATTTATCAATCTATTTTTCAATCAATCAATCTATCTAACTATATCTCTTTATCTGTATATCTATTTGTCTATCTATCATTCTACCTATATATCTATAGGTATATCTATATGACTATCTATATGTCTATCTCTCTCTAAATATATTGTATATCTATCTATCTAATAATCTATTTATCAATTTGTCTACTAATCTGACTATCTATCTGTCTATGTATCTGTCTATATATATATATATCTATATATCTATCTATTTGTCTTTATATCTGTCTATCTCTTTAAGAATCTATCAATCTAGCTATCTATCTATCAATCAATATATCGATTTGAATATCAATATATATCTATCTATCTATCAATTTGTATATCAAAATGTCTATGAATTTGTCTATCTATCTAAATATCTATATGTCTATCTATCTGTCTATCTTTCTATCTATGTATTATTATCTATCTATCTATTATTCGACTATAATCTATCTAACTATCTATCTATTTTTTGTTTATCTATCTGTCTATTTATTTATCTATATTTCTCTTTAATCTATCTATCTATATGTTTGGCTATCTATCTATCTATATGTCTATCTATCTGACTATCTATCTATCTAGCTATCTATTTGTGTATTTATCTATCTATGTATCTTTTTGTCAACCTTTTTTTATCTTTGTATCTATTTGTATATATATATATATATATATATATATAATCTAACTATTTATCTATCTATCTATCTTTGTCTATCTGTTTATCAATTTTTTATATATTTTTATTTATATCTATATGACTATATTTCTATCAATCTATCGGTTTATCAATTTCTCTAATTTATCTACTTTTCTATCTATGAATCTATCTATTTTTATCTATATGTCTATCAATCTATCTAACTATCAATCAATCGATCTATCTATATATCTTTCTATATATCTATATTTCTATCTATCTATCTTTTATATCTATCTATCTATCTATTTATCTATATTTAATTCTATCTATCTATCTATCTTTCACTCTATCAATATGTCTATATTTCTATCTATCTATCTATCTGTCTATCTATCTATATAATTGTAAATCTATTCGTCTATCTATTTGATTATCTAAATATTTATCTTTCTATCTTTCAATCTGTTTATCTATCTCTATATCTAAGTAACTATATATCTATCTATCCGACTATCTGTGTAATAATCTATAAATCTGTCTATCTAACAAATTATCTATCTATTTGTCAATCAATCAAAATCAATCAATCTATTTATTAATAATCAATCAATCAATCTATCAATCTATCTATCTGTTTATCAATATTTCTATCAATCTTACTATATTATATATATATTTGTCTAAAAATCTATTATATTGATCTTTCTATTTTTTGTCTAACTATCTAATGATTATTTTGTCTATTATCTTTATGTCTATCTATCTATGTGTCTGTCTATTTATTATCTATCTATCTATCTGTCTATCTATTTGTCAATCTATCCATTTGTTAGTTATTTAGTCATTTTGTATATCTATCTATCTATCTATAAATCTATCTATCTGTCTATCTAACTATCAATCTATTTTAAATTATCTATTTATTTCTTTCTATCAATCTGTCTATCTATCTTTCTATCTATCATCTTTCAATCTATCTAATAATCTTACTATCTATTAGTTTAATAATTTGACTATCTAGTTGTCTTTTTATCGATCTATAATCTTTCTATATATCTACCTATCTGTCTATCTATATATTTCAATCTATCATTCTATCTGTAAAAATCTGCTTATCTATGTCTATCAATCAATTTTTCTATCTATCTATCTATCTATCTGTATATCTACCCATTTAAATATTTATCTATAAATTTGTATCTATCTATCATTCGATCCAACATCTATATCTATCTATACTATTATTATATATATATAATATATATATATATCAATCTATCTACACCACTAAAAGAAAATGTCAATTTAGCTAGAGAGATTTAGCTAGGGATAATTCCTATCTATAGAAAAGGAATAGCTAAGGAATAGCAAGAGATTTTTAATTTTACATTAAAATATATACTAGCAATGGATTAGTTATGGATTAGCGATGATTGTGAAAATGTCTGTCTATCTATATATCTATTTTCTATATATGTATCTATCTATCTATCTATATATCTATCTTTATGTCTATCTATTTGTCTATACTTATATGTATCTTTCTATATCTATTTAACTATTTATTTATATTTATTAGTGTATATATTTCCCTTTTATCATTCTATCTATTTATATATCTTAGTATCTATCTATCTATATATCTATCTTAGTATCTATCTATATATCTATCTTTTTCTATATATATATATATATGTCTATCTATCTATCTTTCTATCTATTAATCTATCAATCTTACTATCTATGAATCTATCAATGTTTTTTGTCTATCTATCTAACTATATATCTATCTATCTATATATCAATCAATCAATCAATCAATCAATCAATCTATCTATCTATCTATCTATCTCTCTATCAATATGTCTATCATTCTATATATCAATATTTTTATCAACCATATATCTATCTATCTATTATTTTTCATTTTATCTATCTAATTCTTTCATTCTTTTATTTGTTTATCTATCTATTTTTCTATCAGTTTATCAATTTTTATATCTGCCATTCTACCTCTCTATTTGTCTATCTATTTATCTGTCTATCTGTCAGTCTTTTTGTTTCTCTAAATCAATCTTTCTATCTGTCTATCGATCTATATGTTTATCTATTTATCTATATATCTCTTAATCTATATATATATCTATCTATATGCCTATTTATCTTTCTATTTATCAGTCTATTTATTCGTCTATCTCTCTATCTATCTGTCTATCTCTTTAACTATTGTCTTTCTTTTTGTTTATCTATATGATCATCTAATTTAAAAATAACTATCTATCTATCAATTTATCTATCAATATGCCTATATATCCATATATTATCTATTAGTCTATCTATCTAACTTTCTTTCTATCAATAAATCTATATGTCTATCTTCTATCTATGTATTTGTCTATCTATAAACTATCTATTTTTTGTCAATCTAATTATATTATTTTTTTATCTATCTATCTATGTATTATTTAATAATTCGTAATCTATATATATATATTATCTATCTATCTTTAGTATATCTTTTTGTCTATATATCTATCTATATATCTTTCTATCTATTATATCTGTCTATTTATTGTCAATCTATTTGTTTAACTCTCTATCTATCTATCTATCTATCTACATGTCTATCTTTACTTTATAACTCTGTCTATCGATCTATCAATCGATCTATTGATCTATCTATCATTGTTTTATTTATTTGAGTATCTATATATGTATCTATTTAATAATCTATCAATCTATAAACTATTTATCTATCTATAATTTATCATTTATCTATCTATCTTTCTCTCTTTCTATCTGTCTATCTGTAAGTCATTTATAAGTCGATCTATTATCTATCTATCTATCTGTCTATCTAAATGTATATCTACATGTTTATCTATCATCTATCTGTATGTCTATCAATATGTTTATTATTCTATATGTGTCTATCTATTGTCTATATATCACTATATCTATCAATCTATTATCTAATTTTCTATCTATTTATCTTTCAATATGTATATCTTCTATCTATGTATCTATGTATCTATCAATTATTTTCTTATCTATCTATCTTTCTAACTATTTATCTGTCTATCTATCTTATCTATCTATTATCGATCGATGTGTACCTATCTATCTATAATCTATCTATTTGTCTATCTTTCAGTCTGTATATCTATCTATCTATTTATCTATCTATCTATGTATCTATCTATTTATTTTTTCTATCTATAAATCTATCTATCTGTCTATATTCTATTTATTTATCTATAATCTTCCTATCTATCTATTTATCTATCATTCTAACTGTCCGTCTATCAATCTTTCTATCTATTTGTCTATCTATCTTCTGTCTAAATATCCATCTATGATTTATTTGTCTATCTATTGGTCAATCTAGTATTGTCATCTTTCTTTTATATAAAATATAATGTCTATCATCTATCTATCTATTTATCTATTTTATCTATCTATCTATAGTCTAGATATTTCGATCTATCTTTCTATCTATCTATTTGTCTATCTATAGTCTATCTATTATCTATCTATCTGTCTATCTGTCATCTATCTATCTTCTTCGATCATTATATCTATCTGCCTATCTAATCTATCTAATATATGTCTATCAATCTATCTTTCATCAATCAATCAATCTATCATATCTATCTAACCATCTGATTCTCTATCTATTAATGTATTTGTCTATCATCGATCTATCTATCAAAAAATCTATCAATTTGTTTATATTTGTCTTTCTATCTATCAATCTATCTTTCTGTAAATCTATTTGGTCTACCTATCTATAAGTCAATTGTCTATTAAGTCTTATCTAGTTGTCTATCAATCTGTCAAATCTGTATGTCTGTCTATTATCTATCTTTATTCTTTCATCTATC
>JAREIK010003236.1:0-28833 GCA_029783825.1 Sapria himalayana
ACCACCCTTCTCCCAAACTCAACCCAAATCATCAATCCCTTGTTGATCCCCAGCTCTTCCCTTGTAATTTAGCTATAGATTAATCCCTAGCTAAAATTCCATAGCTAAATCTATATTTTCTTGTAGTAATAGAATTTATATCAAAATATTATAATATAACAAGAGGCAAAAATTGTATCGAATATTATTAAAATCATCGAGATGGTATCAATAATATTGATGATATCAGACATATTCAAGTTACTTCAAACTTTATCAAATTATATCAATTATAATCTATTTCTATAAAAGAGTCTATGTTATTTTAAAAAATATTAGCCATCTTTGAATCAATATCATCAGATAATATTGAAAAGCATTGTATATTATTAAATATTATTATATAGCTTATAAAAATATTATTCTATTAAATGAGCATGTTGATAACTGATTTGTGTCGACTTTCTTTGGTACACATTGAGTATTATCGAACATTATCAAGAAGAAAATACACAAACAACATGGAAAATCTAACTTATGGATATGTATTGAAATTTGTTAAGTATCATCTGATATCCTTATTTTCATGAAGAAATTATTTGTGATGATTTTATGAAGACATAGTGTGCCTCATGGTATAAAAAGTGAGAAATTGTGATTAGGGTCTCGTAATATATATATAATATGTGTGTGTGTGGGAAGCTTGGATTTCAATAACCAGTATTGAAATATGACACAATCCCAAAACTAGTTGGGTTTATTATGGTGATTTCAAATTCATAATTATAATGTATAAATAGTTTTTCTATTTTTATGAACCTTTACTATTTCAGAGGGGAATTAAATAAATAGTGCACATGTATACACAAAAGTAGCCCACATTGATGATAAAAATTAGAGGTCGACCAAAATAATTTTACAGTATATTCATAGATGTAATGCACACCACACATCATCACAAATAATTATACCTATATACACATTGCTTAATTTAAAGACCACATAATACAAAACATAAATCATAAAAATCATATCTTGATTAAACCATTCATATGTGAAGTAATTAAAATAGAAAATATCTAGATTACTCAAGTGTTTTTTAGAAGAAATTAGAGCAAAACAATGCTTCATACTAAGCACACCGTGTGCAATATCGCATGCCCCACATCAAGCACACTTCAAGTAAAAACATTAGCAACACTATATATACACTTGTTGAGGGTTTTCATCAATTTTAATTTTGCATAAATTTAAAATGCTAATTATAGTATATATTTCTATATAGTGTAGTATATATATAATGATTGATAAATGTTACATCATATAATATATATAGTATATATATAATATAAATATATACATACTATTGTAATATATTATAGCAGTAACATGTTACCATCAGTATGTGTGGTGTGTGTGTGTGTGTGTGTGTGTGTGTGTGTGTGTGTATTAGAAGTAGTATATGTTATATGTATATGGATGATAATAAATAGGCATTCATCAATTGATGAAGATTACTACCTAGTAATCAACAGTACACCATATGAAGATCTCAAAATAAGTGTATGATATAGGTATTAATACAATCAATAAAGAAGAAGATAAAATATTATACTAATAGATTCTTGTAAGTCTTTCTATTATGCCTAGTCGTGTTTCATTTTAAACAAAACATAGTTTATTTATTCACAAATTGAGATTCAAGGTATTTAGAGTGAGGAGGGTATAATGAGAAATAAATGATGTCATACCCAATACATGGTATCTTTACAAATTAATAGCATGCTATTCATCTTAATACTTGATTATGATCAGAAATATATCAACTCTGTGTTAGAGAATTTATATTAATCACCTCAATCATAGATTGACCAATCAATTGTAATGTTACACGTGCATGCTCACTTATGGATACCCAACATTTACTATTTTCTACATGTGCACTTTATATTCATGTTGTCAATGTTAATATAAGTCTGACTAGTGCAAACTCTAAAAACAACATTCATCAATATAGCCACTAGTAATGGTTCAATCTTGGCAATGTTATATATTACCTACTCTTCCTTATGTTTCATTAGAAAGTTACATGTCCAATGATGATGTTCAACACAAAGTTAACAATTGAAGGACTCAACCAATTTATTTTTTGTTTTATCTCATATATTTTTGGGAACTCATATTACTCAGTATTTTGGCTCATGTGATTTAACCCATGTTTTTAGATTTTCCTTAAATTTTATTAGTTCTTCCAATGACAAATTATAACCATTATTCAACCTAATAAATACAAGACTATCAATGGAATAGTATTCTAGTTCATGAGTATTATATTTATCAAAAATACTAATAAAATATTAATTTTAAGTGCCAATAGTAATAAACATGATTTTCTAAACCAATTAGTCGTGGAATGATATGAATAAGTGTTGGGTGACTATTGATATAATGATGATATATGCCTATTAGATATAATGTTGATATCTTTTTCACCGACAACCCTTTTTCATATTTTCTAAAAACAAAGTCGGTCATTATAATTTTTTGAGCTTTTCACTCATAATACTAAAAAGAAACATATAATTATTAGCTTCATATGAGATTCTAGATAAAATGGTCTCACTATAAATGACAATCATATGCAAAATTTTGATAGTCATATTAAGCCAACAACTCTTAGATAGATATAGAATATACATCAAAAAGTTCCTTGAAATGACCAATAAATGAATGGGGCAACTCAACAATAGTTGTTGTGTATGTTTTAACAACTCAACCGGTAGTAATTTATAATAATTGCATTGAAATTCAAATATACACTTCGTCAACTTCTCTTTAGCATGTCATAATTAATTATAGAAAAAGCATAAGTATAAGCAGAACACAAAATCTGACAAAATTTGACTAATTCTATACATATTTGTTCAGGTTGATACTCAAGAATTATCTGATGAAATTATTAAAGTGAACAGATGCCATATTAGGTTAGACTCTAGACTCGGATTAAACTAGAACCTCCAACTAAAGACATTGGTATTCATATGATGAAAAAAAATAGAATATAAATGCTTACACTTCGATTAAACAATCCAAGATAATCGATGAAGAATAAATGTATAAACGTACTGAAAATCAATATAAAACTAAAACTTAAACCTCAAATTAATTTTAGTTGTATCAGCGTGGAGAGATAGATGTAATGCAGAGGTCGTCGGTTCATCTGTTATAGATGCGTCGAGAGATAGATGGAATGCAGAGGACTTCGGTTCACGTGTTAGTCTTAGAGATGTGTTGAGTCATGAGAGAGAGTGTATATTTTAGGAAAATATGTATTTTTTAAATATTATAACATTAAATAAATAATATATATATATATATATATATTACAAAAATACTCATTAATTTTATTTACTATCAAAACTTTTTCAACAAAATTAATGTGCGTGTAGCAATGTACAAATAAAAAATAAATACCTCACAATTTTTTATTATTATATTAATTAAACAATAAATATAAAAAAAAATATGTTTTACCCTAAAAGAAATTCAAATAGGTACGCAATTAACAAACTTCATATAATAAGACATAAATGAAAAGATGATTTATCTTCTAGCCACTCGCCTGACAGTTATAAAATACTCATAATGTTAAAAAATCTATAAAATTTTTTTTTTATGGTTATAAATTTTTAAGAATTCATATTTATTTTTACAAAGATAATATGAAATAATTTTAAACGCATAAATTTTCATATTTTTGATATAATTACTAATTTTTAAAGTTCAAAAAATTACTTAAAGTGAGAAGATAATTAAAAAAAGTAATATTTATTATTTTAATAAAAACTTAATGTTTAAAGCTAATTGTAAAATATTACTCAATTATTTAATTTTTATGAATTTTAGTCGGATTAAACATCTATATATTTAGTTATAATTATTATTTTATTTTCTAACTTTATTGAAAAAATTATATTTTTATTATATTTCAAGATTATAAAGATTTGTATTATTTATTTTTTTAAAAGTTTTCTATTATCATAAAATTTTTTAATACTTATAATAATATTAATATTTACTAGTTTATTCATCAATTCATATATTTTGAAAATATTTTATATTTTATCATACATTGAATTAATTTATATTTAAATTAGAAATAATTTTAATGTATGTTATTTTGATTTTAAATTATCGAAAAAATTATTATACTTTTAGAATTAATTATTTAATGTTTCTATAATTTAAATTATTTAGTTTCTTAAATAAAAATTTAGAAAATTTTTTTTATAATTTTTAAAAAATTAATACATCATAAAAATAGTTTTTTAGTCATTATTAATATAATTTTTTTTGTATTTTTATATATTTTAAATTAATAATTTATAATATCAATTTTTTTAAGAAGTGAATGTGTGTTTCAAGGATTTCTCATCTATAGACCAATAACATAAATTTAATAAACAAAATTAAATAAAATTTTAATACAAATAATAAATAAAAAAATTATATAATTAAATAATGGCTAGTGAAATACCGTCGCTAAATGCGTAGCTAAATTATAGATTTTATAAGCTAGTGAAAATTTGTCGTTATATTATAGATTTTATTAGTTCGAGAAAATCTATCACTAAATCCATCACTAAATTACAAATTTTATTAGCTAGGAAAATTCCATCATTAAATCCGTCGCAAAATTATGGATTTTATTTTCTACTGAAATTCTGTCACTAAATCCATCACTAATTTATGGATTTGATTAGCTTGGGATATTTGCTCGGTAAATCCATAGCTAAAATATAGATTTTATTACTAAGGGAAAGTTTGTTTCTAAATTCATCGCTAAATCATGGATTTTATTAACAAGGGAAAATCTGTCGCTAAATCCATTACTAAATCTGTCGCTAAATCATTGATTTTATTATGAAGGAAAAATCCATTGCTAATTCCATCACTAAATCATGAATTTTATTAGCTAGGACAAACCGTCACTAATTTCATAGGTAAATCATAGATTTTATTAGTAAGAAAAAATCCGTCGCTAAATCCATCACTAAATCATGGATTTTATTAGGAATGGAAAATCTGTCACTAATTCCGTTGCTAAAATTATGGAATTTATTAGCAAGTGAAAATATGCCGCTAAATACGTCGCTAAATTAAAAATTTTAATAGCATGGAAAACTCCATCGCTAAATCATGAATTTTATTAGTAAGGAAAAATTTGTCGCTACATCAATCACTAATATTAGGTTTTTATTAACATGTGATATTCAGTCATAATATCTGTCGCTAAAATCCTCACTTTTCTTGAGCAGAATTTACGAAAATTTTCTACCGCTAATCCGTCGCTAAATCCATCGCTAAAATCCCTGCTTTTTTGAGCCGAATTTACACAAATTTTTCGTCAATAATCCGTCTCTAAATCCCTCACTTTTTTTAAGCTGAATTTTCAAAAAATTTTCCCTCGCTAATCCGGTGCTATATTTTTTTTCAAAAAAAAATCATAAATCTCTTGCTATTCCATAGCTAATCCCTTACAATTTAGCTAGGGATTGATCCCTAGCTAAAATTCTCTAGCTAAATTGGTATTTTATTATAGTGTTAGCCATATAGAAAGATAGAAAAGTATATAAATAGATTGATAGACAGATATAAAGAGGGGTAGATTGATTGATTGATTGACAGATAAAAATATAGACATATAGAGAAATAGATAAACAGATAGACGAATAGATAGATAGACAAATAGACAAATATATAAATAGACAAATATATAGATATACATATAGATAAATAAAAAAATAGATATATATATATATATACACACACACACACACAAAGAATGGTAGATAGATAGATAGATAGATTGAATGGAAAATAGACTGATAAACATATAAAGAAATAGATAGATAGATAAACAAATTGTTAGATAAAGAGATAGACAAATAGATATACCGATAGATCGATATACACATTGGTAGAAAGATATGCTGATAGATATATAGCTAGAAATCTAGATATACAAATGGATAGATAGATAAATAGATATACAGACAGATCGATAGATAAATAGACAATTAAATAGATAGATAGAATGAAAGATATACTAATAGACAGATAAACAGATATATAAATAAATAGATAGATAGATAAATAGATAGATATATTGACAAATTTATAAAAAGACAAATATATAGATATGTAGATAAATATATTTATGGGTAGATAGATAGACAGATTGACTAATAGACTGATAGGCAAAAAGACAATTAGATATATAAACATATAGATAGATATATAGATAGATAAATAGATAGATAGATAGAAGGATAGATAGATACATAAATAATTAGAGAGACAAATAGAAATTATATAGATAAAAATACCAAAAGAAAAATTATAGATTTGACAGATATATAAATATATAGATATACATATAAATATATAAACAAATAGACAGAAAGACAAATAGATATATAGAAAGATAAATAAATAAATAGATCAAAAGATAGATAGATATACTATTAGACATATAGATAGATAGATATATAGATAGATAGATAGTGTCAGCTCGGAACTATCCAATGACCCGAAAACTATCGGGTTCGGCTCAGTTTGGGTTGAATAAACATTAATTTTTTTTTAAAAAATTAGGGTTTTAGTGCCACACCGCCATGCCACAGTGCATCTTTGCCCTTTTAGGTCTCAGCGGGCCATGCTTGTCGGGTGTCGGATGGTATTGACCACGTACGATGCGTGGTCAAGCGTCCCATGCCCATGTGCCTGGCACAAAATGATGGGTCAGGGCATGACATGATGGACCTGGGCATGGCACTATAGCATGCCATGCTAAGCATGGGCATGGCTAAATTGCGCCGGGCCCAGGCTCGTCGTGATAGAAAGACATATAGATAGATACAGATAAATAAATATATAGAAAAATAAATAAATAGATTGACAAATAAACAAATAAAAAGATAGATATATACACAAATAGACAAAAAGATAGATCGACAAATAGATCAATCGATAAATAAACAAATAGAAAGAATGACAGATAGCCAAATCGATAGATAGATGAGTAGATAGAAAGATAGATGGATAAATAGAAAGATAAAAATATAATTAGATAGATAGATACATAGAAATATAAATAGATAGATAGATAGAAAGAGAAATCAACAAATACACAAATAAATATAAAAATAGATAGTCTAATTGATAGATTGACAAATTGATAAATATATATATAAATAGAATTGCAGATTTATAGATATATATATATATATAGATTGATAGACAAACACATAAATATATAGATAGAGAAATAGATATATAGACAGATACACATAAACACAACAATATATAGAGATAGTTATATAGATAGATATACAAATATACAAATATATAGATAGACAGATAGAAATATAAATAGATACATATAATGATAGATATATAGATAGATATAAAAATAAACATATATATAAATAGATAGAAAGATAGATAGTTAGACAGATAGATAGATTTATTGATAAACAAATAAATTGATAGACATATACACAAATTGATTGGTACATAGATAGATAGATAAACAAGTAGATAGAAAGATAGATAGACATTTAAGCATACAGATAGATTGATCGATAGATAGACATATAGCTAGATAGACAGATAGACTAATAGACTTATATACTAAAAGATAGAGAGAGTGATATAGACATAGAGATAGATAGACAAATTTAAAGATAGATAGATTGATTGAGAGATAAATATAAAGACATATAAACATATAGATAGTTAAAAAAATTGATAGATACACTAATAGTCTAATAGATAAATATAGAGATAGTGAAAAAATAGATAGATAGATTGATATATAGACATATTGATAGATAGACAAATATATAGATAAATAGATACAAAGATAGATAGGTAGACAATTAGAAACATAGACAAATAGATAGGTAGACAATTAGAAACATAGACAGATAGATAGATAGATAAATAGATAAACAGAAAGACAAATAGAAGGAAAGATATATTGATAGATAGATATATATATATATACACACACACACACACTAGCAGATGGATGGATTGATGGATAAATAAATATAGAGATAGATAGACAGATAGAAAGTTAGATAGAAAGATAGACAAATAGATTGATAGAATTATAGAAATATATGTAGATAAACATATAGATTGATTGATTAATAGACTAATAGATGGAAAGATAGTTGGATAGTTAGATACATAAATATATGGAAATATATATAATTAACAAGTTGCTCAAATATATAAATAAACATAAACACATTTAAATAAAAATATTGATATATAGAAAATAAATAGATAAATAGATAAATAATTAGATAGTTAAATAGATAGATATAGATATAGACATATAGATTGATAGATAAATAGATGGATACAAAAATTGACAAAAATATAGATAGACAATTAGATAAATAGATAGATATATAGACAAATAGACAGATAGATAGATAAAGAGTTAGAAAGATAGTTAGATAGATAAATAATTAGAAGGATAGATCGTTACATAGATTAATAGATAGATAAATAGATATACAGATAGATAGGTAGATAGATAGATAAATAAACAAATAGATATTTAGATAGATAGATAGAAACATTTATATATCAATAGATATGCAGATTGATAGAGAGATTGATATATAGATAAATAGTTATATATATATATATATAGAAATATATATAGATAGTCAAATAGTTAGATATATAGATAGAAATAAAGCTTATCAGATAGATAAATAGATAGATAAATAGTTTATTAGATAGAATGATAGACAGATTAAGTAGATAGATTAATAGATAGATTGATAGATAGATTGATAAATAGATTGATATATAGATTGATAGAATGATTGATAAAAAGATTTGTAGATAGATCAATATAAAGATTAATAACTTATTTATAGACAAAATGATACATATATTGATACATAGATAGATAAACAAATTGATAGGAAGATTGATTCATTGATTGATAGATAGGTATAAACATATACAGATTGATAGACAAAAAGATAAATAGATTATTAGACATATTTATAGCTAGATAGGCAGATAGAAAAATAGATACATAGATGGATAGATAGACTGACTGATCGATACACATAGAGATATAAAAATTGATAGTCAGATTGATAGATAAATAGATAGAAAATTTATATACAATTAGATAGACAGATAAATAAATAGATAGATAGATAGGAAGATAGATAGATAGATATACATATATATATTGATAAATAGATAGACAGATATATAGATATATAGATAAATAGATGGATATTTAGATGGTTAGGTAGAAACATAAATAGATAGAAATATAGATAGTTCAAAATTTATCAACTTAGATAGATATATAGACATAAACATACTTAGACAAATTTATTGAAATATTGAAAAAAGATAGATAGAAGAATATATAGATGAATAGATAGATAAAATGACATATATAGATATAGACATATAAATAGATACACAACTAGATAGAAACAAAAATTGAAAAATAGATAGATAGATAAATTGATAGATAGATAGATAGACAAATAGACAAATAGATAAATAAACTGATAGAAAGATTATAAGATTGATAAATATATAAAAAGATAGCTAGATAGAGTATTAGATAGATTGATATAGAGACAGATAGATACATAGATACATAGATAGAAAGATAGATAGATAGATAGACATATAGATAGACATATAGATAGATAGATAGATAGATCAATAGACTGATATATAGATAGATAGATAAATAAATTTATAGATTGATAGATAGTCAAATTGATAGAGATATTGATAGCAGATAAATAGAATTATTTAGAAAAATATATAGATAGTTAAATAGATAGATAGATATATCGACAGATAAATAATCAGATATATAAATAAATAGAAAAATAATTTGATAGACAAATTGATTGAGAAATTAATAGAGAGATTGATTGTTTCATTGATAGACTGATTAATAGATAGATTGATAGTTAGATTGATAGATAGATCAAAAGATAGATTGATAGACAAATCAAAAGATAGATTGATAAACAGATCAAAAGATAGATGGATAATAGATTTATAGACAAATAGATAGATAGATTGATACACAAATAGATAAATAGATAATTAGGATGATGAATAGATAGATAAGTATAAAGATAGACAGATAGATATACAGAGAGATAGATAGATTATTTAACATATAAATAGATAGATAGACATATAAATAGATAGATAGATAAATAGATAGATAAACTGATAGGTAGAGAGACATAGAGAAAGATAAAAAGATAGGCAGAGAAATATTAAAAGATAGAAAGATAGATATACAAATAGATAGACAAATAGATTGGCAAATGGAATGACAGATAAATAAATATATAGATAGATAGATATACGGATAGATAGATAGATAGATATACATATAGATAGATAGATAAATATAAAGATAGATAAATATATACATAGATAGATAGATATATTGATAGATAAATGAACAATTTGACAGACAAATAGAAAGACAGATAAAAAAATATACAAATAGCAAGATATCCTAACACATAGAAAGACACACTGATAAATAGATAGATAGAAATATAGACAGATAGATCTATAGATAGATAGTTAGATTGATTGATTGATATATAGATTGATACAAAGATAGATACTTAGAAAGATAGATAGATATATAGATAGACAAATAAATAGTAGGATAGATAATTAGAAAGATAGATAGAAGATAGATTCCATATAGATAGATTCATAGATAGATAGATGATAGATAGACAACCAAATAGACAGGTACCCAGACAGATAGACAAAAAATAGAGATACAAATAGATGTATAGAAAAAAAGATAAATAAATAGATAGATAGATAGATAAATAAATAAAGAGATAGATAAATTGATTGATAGATTGATTGATGGGTTGATTAAGAGATTGATAAATGCATATATAGATAGATAGAAAATTAGATACATAGATAGAAATATAACTTATTAGACATATATATATATATATATATATATATATATATATATATATATATATATATATATATATAGCCATATAGATAGATAGAAAGATAGACAGACATTTCGATAGATAGATAGATAGATAGTTAGAAAGATAAATAGATAGATAAATAGACAGATAGATCGACATGTAAATAGATAGATAGCTAGGAAAATATATAAACATATAGATAGATAGATAGATAGATAAACAAATAGATATACATATAGATAGATGATATATAAATAGATAGATAAATAATTATATATAAAGATAGATATACAAATAGATAAATAGATAGATAGACATAATTATAGTAAAGTAGATAGAAAGATATATATACAGATAGGTAGACAGAAAGATAGACTAGTAGAATGTCATATAGATTGACAAATTATTAGACATATAAATAGATAAATAGCTAGAGAGATAGATAAATAAAAAGATAGATAGATACACATAGAGATAGATATAGATATAGATAAATATATATATAAACATATAGATTGATAAATAGATAGATAAACAGATAGATAGACATATAAATAGTCATTTAGATAAATAGATAGATAGACAGATAGATAGATTAATAGATAGATAGATAGATAAACATATAGAATTAAAAATTTATAGCCATATAGATAGACATATAATTATATAGATAGACATTTAGATAGATTAATAGATAGATAGATCGACATATAGAAAGAGAAATAGATAGGCAGATAGATAGTCATATAGAAAGACAATTTGATAGACATATAGATACATAGATAGATAGAGTGTTATACTTATAAATAGATAGATAAATAGATAGATAGATAAATAGATAGATAGACAGACAGATAGATAAACAGATAGATAGACATATAAATAGATAGAAATATAGACAGATAATAAACATATAGATATATAGATTGAGAGAGAAATAGATAGACAAGTAGATAGATAGATAGATACACATATAGATAAAAAGATAGATAGATAAATAAATATACAGATATATATATATACAGATAAAAAGATTAATAAATAGATAGATAAACCTATAGATAGATAGATAGACATTTAGATAGACAATTGATAAAAATTAGATATATAAATAGATAGATAATTAATAGACTGATATATAAATAGATAGACACATAGATAGATAGAAAGATAGACACACACACACACACATATATATATATATATAGATAGATAAATATACAAATAGATAGATAGACAGATTGATGGATAGATAGATATATAGATAGAAAAATAGATAGATAGACATATAGACATATAGATAGATAAATAGATAGATAGTTGGAAAAAAATAAAGATAGATAGATAGATAGATAGTTAGACTGATAGTTAGACAGATAGATAGATAGACATAAATATAGGTAGATAGATAGATAGACAGAGAGATAGATAGATAGATAGAAAGATAACTAGGTAGATATACAGATAGATACATAGATAGATTGAAATATAGAAAGATAGATAGTTAGAGAGATAGACACAGATAAATAGAGACACAGACTAAAAAATAAATAGATAGATAGAAAGGCAGATATAGAAATAGATATCTAATGATTTATCTCTCTATGTATCTATATGTCTATTTATATGTCTGTATATATATCGATCTATCTTATATAGATGTGTCTACCTATTTTATTATCTATCAATCTATATGTATTTATTTTTGTCTATCTATGTGTCTATATTTCTATCTATCTTTTTCTAAATTTATCTATCTATATGTCTATCTAATTTTCTAAATATTGATCTTTCTATCTATCAATGTTTCTATCTATCTACCTTTCTGTCTATCAATTTATCTATCTAATAATCGATCGATTTAACTTTTTATCTATCTATCAATATATCTATCTTTCTGTTTATCTATCTATTAATATATTTATCGATTTGTCTATCAATTTTTTTATCAATTTATCTTTTAATATGTTTATATTCTTTCTAACAATCAATCCATCTATCTATCTATTTATCTATCTGTCTGTCTATTTATCTATCTATATATCTTTCTTTCTTTCTATTTTACTATCAGTCTATCTTTCTTTCTTTCTGTTAGTCTATTTATTTATATGTTTGTCCAGCTATTAGTTTTTCTATTTGACTATATGTCTGGCAGTCTAAATTTCTATCTCATTATCTATTAATCTTGCTCTCTATCTATCTATCTAATTATACGTCTATTTATATATCTACCTATCTATTTGTCTATTTATTTATCTATCTATCTATATATATATCTCTATTTATCTCTCTATCTATCAGTCAGTTAGTCTATCTATCTATTTATCTATTTGTCTATCTTTCTAACTATTTATCTCTATATCTATTTTTCTATCAATCTGTCTATATACTTCTATATCAAACAATCAATTTATCTATCTATCTTTTTTTCCATCTTTCTATCTATCTATCTATCCATCTGTCTAGCTATCTATCTATCTACCTATATTTTTATCTTTCGGTCTATCTATATGTCTATTTATATATTTATCTATTTATCTACCTATCTATATGTCTATCTGTCTATATATATCTATATATCTGTCTATCTATCTGACTTTATTTGGGTCTATCTATCTATATGTCTATGCATCTATATAATAATCTTTCTATCTATCTTTTTATCTATCTAATTATCTATCTATCTGTCTATATATATGTCTTTCTATCTATCTATCTAATTATCTATCTATCAATCACTAATTCTGTCTATCTATTTTTCAATCAATCAATCTATCTATCTTAACTATCTACTAACTTTTTATTTATCTATGTGTCTATTTATCTTTATAGTTGTCTTTCTATCAATCAATCTATCCATCTATCAAATTTCTTTATATCTATCTATTTATCTACCTATCTATCTATCTATCTAATTATCTATATATCTATACGTCTATCTATCTATCTACCTATGCAATTGTCTAAAAATCTATCTTTCTATCTATCTATCTGTGCATATAATTATCTTAAAGTATATCTCATTATCTGTCTATCTATATATCTATCAATATGTCTATTTATCTATCTGCCTATCTGTCGTTCTTTTTGTCTATGTAAATGTCTATCTATTTTATATCTATATGTCTATTAATCTATCTATTTATCTTCCTATTTATCTATCAATCAATCTATCTATTTGCATATCTTTCTTACAATATGTCTGTCTATCTTTCTATTAATCTATCTATATAGCTATTTATCTATCAATATCTCTCTTTATCTTTTTGTCTATCTATCTATTTATCTATTTATCTATCTGTCTATCTTTCTGTATATCTATTTTTCATTATTTTTTTATCTATCTGTCAATATTTCTAACAATCTTTCTATCTATCTATTTGTCTATCTATCTATCTATCTATTTTTCTATCTATCTATCTTTATGTCTATCTATTTATCAAATTATCTATCTGTCTATCTATCAATCTATTTGTAAATCTATCTATCTATATGTGTATCTATCTATCTCTCTATTTGTATTTCTATATGCCTACCTATATTCTTTTATATCTGTCTATCTATCTATCTATATATTTGTCTATCTACATATATATCTAATTGTCTATCTATCTGTCTATCAATTTGTTTATCAATGTGCCTATCTATATTTCTATGTACCTATATATGTATCTATCTATCTTTCTATTTGTATTTCTATGTGCCTACCTATATTCTTTTATATTTGTCTATCTATCTATCTATCTATATATTTTTCTATCTACCTATATATCTAATTGTCTATTTATCTGTCTATCAATTTGTTTATCAATGTGCCTATCAATCTATTTATCATTCGGTCTCTCAATTTATTTTTTAGTTTGTTTATCAATCTATCTATCAAATTGTCTATCTTTCTATCAATTTGTCTATCAATTTGCCTATCTATCTATCAATCTATATTTATTTCTTTCTATCTATTTGTTTATATTTCTATTAATCAATTTGTCTAGCTATTTGCCAAACTATATCTCCCTCTATGTTTTTGACTATCTGTCTATCTATCTATTTTTTTATTTGTCTATCTTTTTGTATATATATGTGGCATTATTTTATTTATCTATCTATTTATCTTGCTATCTATATATCAATCAATTAATCAATCTTTCTATATGTCTATCTATCTATCTCTTTATATATCTATCTATCTATTTATATATTTATCAATCAATCAAAATCTCTATCTATCTATGTATCTATTTGTCTTTCTATATATTTTTCTATTTGTCTATCTATCTGTAAATCTATCTATCTATCTTTTCTTTATTTCTATTTTTAATTATTTTATCTCTCTATTTTTCTATTTATCTGTCTATCTATATGTCTATCTATATGTTTATCTATCTGTCTATCTATCTGTCTATCTATATGTATTTCTATATATCTATCTATCATTCTATCTATCTATCTTTTTATCAATCTATCTTTCTATCTATCTATCTATCTATATCTCTATCAATCTTTCTATCAATCTTTCTATTAATCTGTCTATCCATCTGTGTTTCTTTTTGTCTATATATCTAACTTTCTATTTCTCAATCAATCAATCTATCTATCTATCTAATTTTCTATCTATCTATTTATCTTTTTGTCTGTCTATTTATATGTTTATCTATCTTTCTATCTATCTATGAGTCTTTTCTATCCATCTATTTGTCTATCTGTCAATCTATCAATCTTTCTATCTATCTATCTATTTGTCTATATATTTGTTTATCTATCTATCTATCTAATTATCTATCTATTTATTTGTCTATCTATCTATATATCTATCGGTCTATCTATCAGTATATCTATCTATCTATATATGAATCTATCCATATGTATATTTTTTTTCTATGTATCTATATATATATATATATATATATATCTATATATCTATCTATCTATATATCTTTATATCTATCTATCTATCTATTTGTTGATCTATTTCTCTATTTATCTATCTATTTGTTTGTCTATGTATCAGTCTATCTATTTTTGTTAATCGATCTATCAAATAATATATTTATTTATTGATCTATTTTTCTATATATCTATCTATTTGTCAATCAATCAATCAATCAATAAATCAGACTATAATTTTGTCTATTAATCTATCTATCAATTTGTAAATAAATCTTTCTATCAATTCATTTATCTATCCGTCTATCTATTTGTCAATCTATTTGTCATTTTATATATCTATCTATTTATCTTACATTTATCTTTCTATCTATCTGTATATCTTTATGTCTATCTATCTATCTTCTAGTTTTTCTATCTGTCTGTCTACCTATCACTCTTTATATCTATTTACCATCTCTCTAACAATCTATCTATCATTATTTATGTTTATCTATTTGTATATCTATCTGTCTATCTATCTGTCTAAGTATATATATCTATTTTTCTATCTATCTGTCTATCTATTTGTCTATCTTTCTATTATCTATTAGTATATCAATCGTTATATCTATTTTTCTATCAATTAGTCTACACACACACACACACACACACACACACACACACACACACACATATATATATATATATATATATATATATATCTATCTTTGTCTATCTTTTTGTCTATCTATCCGTCTAGTTCTCTATATATTTATATACTACAAGAAAATATTCATTTAGCTAGGGAATTTTAGTTAGGGATCAATCCCTTGCTAAATTATGAGGGATTATCTAGGGAATAGCTAGAGATTTATGATTTTTCAGTGAAATAAAAATTTGCAACAGATTAGTGACGAAATATTTTCATAAATTTTGCTCAAGAAAAGTCAGGATTTTAGCTACGAATTTAGCAACGAAATATTCCTAGCTAATAAAATATGGAATATAGCAATGGATTTAGCGACTGGAATTTTCCTAGCTAAGAAAATATTAAATATAGCGATGAATTTAGCGATGGATTTATCTAGCTAAAATAACATCGAATATTGCGATATTTTTAGCGATGGAATTTTTCTAGATAATAAAATCCCAATTATAGTGATGGATTTATCGACACAATTTTCCTAGCTAATAAAATATAGAATATAGCAATGGATTTAGCAATGGAATTTTTCTAGCTAATTACATCCGAATTATAGTGATGGATTTTAGCAACGGAATTTTTCAAACTAATTACATATAGAATATAGCGACTGATTTAGTGATGTAATTATACTAGTTAATTATAACTACAATATCACGACAAATTTAGCGATGAAATTTTCCTAGCTAATTACATCTGTAACATAGCGATGGATTTAGCGATAGAATTTTTCTAGTCAATCTTTAATTATTTAATTTTTTTTAATTTATTTTTAGTTTTAATATTTTATTTAATTTTGTTTATTTAATGTATGTTATTGGTCTATAAATGATAGATCCTTGAAAGATACATTCTTTTTGTAAAATTAAAAAAATGGATATTATAAATAAATAATTTAAAATATATAAAAATAAAAAAATTTATATTAATAAGGACTAAAATATCTATTTTTATGATGTATAAATTTTTAAAAAAATTATACAAAATATTTTTCTGAAATTTTTAATTAAGAAACTTAAATTGTTGAATTAAAGTAACATTAAATAATTAATTCTATAAGTATGATAATTTTTATTATATTTTTAAAATAAAATTAACTACTATAAAATTTCTTTTAATAAAAATGTAAAATAAATTATTGTATGATTATATAGAAATTATTTTCAAAGATATCTGAATTGATGAATAAACTAATAAATATTAATATTATTATCATTATAAAAAAAATTTATGATGATAAGAAACTTTTAAAAAAATAATTAATACAAAATTTTAAAATCTTGAAATATATTAAAAATTAAACTTTTTTTCATTAAATTTATCAGAAAATAAATTATTATTTAAAAATAAAAACATAAATGTTTTCCCCTACTAAAATTTATAAGAATTAAACAATTTAGTAATATTTTTCCTATTAGCTTTTAACATTCAATCTTTATTAAAATAATAAATATAACTTTTTTTTTAATTTTCGTCTCACTTTAAGTAATTTTTTGAATTTTAAAATGTATTAATGATATCAATTAATATGGAATTTTATGCCTTTAAAATTATTTCATATTATCTTCATAAAAATTAATATGAATTGTTAAAAATTTATAACCATATAATATATATATTTATATATCTTTTAACATTAAGTGTATTTTATAACTCTTAGGAGAGTGGCTAGAAGACAAATCATCTTTTCATGTATGTCTTATTATATGATGTTTGTAAATTTTGTAGCTTTTTTATATATTTTTTATAAGGCAAAACATATAATTTTTTAAATTGTTTATATATTTATTGTTTAATTAATTTTATAATAAAAAATTGAACGGTGTTTATTTTTCATGTCTACCTTACTACACGCATATGAATTTTGTTGAAAAAATTTTGATAATAAATCAAAAAAAATTAGTCTTTTTGTATTATATATATATATATATATATTGTTTATTTAATGTTTTTATAATTAAAATTTTAAATATTTTGGTAATATATATAATCACTTGTTGTCCAGATGGGAGTGACAACTCTAACTAGTGAAGCACCTAAGTCCTTCGTAGTCTACTGCTATCTCTCGACACTGATGCATCTAAACCTAATCGAAGAGTAATATAAGCAAGATTTCTTATTGATTTGAGGTACATTTACTACCCTAATTCTTAATCGATTATCTTAATGCAAGAGTATGCATTTTGATTCTGTTATTTTTTTATTCCAAAATTCTTCACTAATCACCATGGTATTCTTGGATTGCTTATATAAACCTATTTGTATACATACTTCATGCATTTGTTATATAATGCTTCTCATTGTGTGGATGTTGATGGTGCACAGTAGGTATGCCGACTTGATATCTACATCAATATACATAACTATATATAAATAGTATGCATAAACAGTATACATAAACATAAGTGTATTTTATATAAGTGAATTAAACATCACTATACATCAATATGCATGTGTGATATAATTCGAATTTTTTATGTGTATTTTACTATATCTATATCTATAAAAATAGTATACATAAACATATCTATATATAAATATAACAATGTATATTTAATATACATACATACATATATATATATATATATATATATATATATATATATATAAATAAATGAATTTAACAATATGTATATAAGCATATTACTATATATAAATGTATTTATCTACATTAATATTAATATACGTAAATAGTATACATAAATAGTATAAGGTATGCCGACTTGATATTTACATCAATATACATAACTATATATAAATAGTATACATAAACAATATACATAAACATAAGTGTATTTTATATAAGTGTATTTAAACATAACTATACATCAATATGCATGTGTGTTATAATTCTAATTTCTTATATAAGTGTATTTATTATATCTATAACTATAAAAATAGTATACATAAACATAACTATATATAAATATAACAACATATATTTAATACAGACACACACACACACACACACACATATAACTAAATATAAATATATTTAACAATATGTATATCAACATATTACTATATATAATTGTATTTATTTACATCAATACCTATACATAGCCATATGTCTAAATATATATAATTACATGAAAAACAATATATAACTACATCTACAATATGTATAAGTAGATGCTTCAGAAACTTAATATCCATTTATATCATTCATACATGTTTTTTTGGATATTGTATAAATCGTTATTATTTTCCCATATATTTTAAAAACAAATTTAATTTTTTCATCTTTAAATGTATTTTTATTGTATTTTTAAATGTTTGTATAAATCATTATGATTTAATATGTTTAGGGTTTGTATTTTTGTTTCACTTAATATCATTTAGCTAAAATTGATTTCTAATAAAATATTCATTTGTTAAAATTCATATTTATAAATTTCAAAACAAATAACAATATTTTTGTGTAATGAAAATTATAAAAAAATTTAAAAATATATATGTGATGCAATTTCAATTTACAAAGATAAAAATTTAAATTTAAAAATTAATTACAAATTAAAAATTGCACCTCATAATATGCAATATGTTATATTTATTATAAATAAACAATGTTTAAAATGTATCTTTTAATTACCAAAAAACATTTGTAATGTATTAAATTTGAAAAAAAAAATTAAAAATAATTATTTAAAAAAACAAATTCATATATTTATATGGTCATTTATATATTTTGAATAAAATAAAGATAATAAATACTTATAGAAAAATTTACTCATATAGTTATATGGAAATCTATTTTGTTTGAACATAATTAAAAAAATAATTGATTTTTTACAAAATATTAAAGGCATGTATTTTATGTACTACATAATATTTGTTTGAATTTTTAAAGTTTCTAATAATTTATTAATAACAATAAATACTAGGTATAAATTTATCATAGTCATTAATATTTTAATATAAAGATTATATAGATAATAAAAATCAATATTATATATTTATGAACTATATTTTCAATCTTAACATAATTGTAAAAACAAAATAATTTACAAATATGCCAACTTCATTTATTTATATGAGTATAAGTGTAGTTATTTTAATATAAATATTAAAAAAGCAACTATTTGAATAAAATAGAAGCTCATATATTTAATTCATAATTTCATTTTACGAATTAATATGCTTCACACACACACACACACACACACAGGCACACACACACACACAAATATTTATTTTAAATATAAAGAATTTACAATATTTAATAAATTGTGTACAATATATAATATTTTATTTTAATTAAATTTTCAAAATCAAAAAAATTTAAATACATTTACACACACACACACACACACACATATATATTAGTTTCATGTGTAACTTTAAAAATGCATTGAGTATATATGTATATGTGTGTGTTTTTGTGGGTGTACAATAGTATATGATTCCATACAAGTATATACACACTACTTTGAAAATGTAGATACATGTGTGAATGTATACAAAAGTACAAAAATGTGTATTGCTGATATATAATGTATAGTAATGTATATGGATGTATAAATGTGTGTGTGTGTAGGATAGTGTATATGAACATATATATTTATGCATATATATGTAAATATCAAGATTAATTTTGAGAAGAAAAATACTTGAGTACATAAATATTAACATGTTCCCCAAATTCGTGAGAGCAAGAGCAAAAAGTGACATTATTGCAAGATACTACTAATCTCCCAACTATAATACTTTGCCTCAAAATTTGATCAGAGTACTACTTGCAATGATAAGGTTTATTCAATACTACATATCATGGAGTTACATTTTCATTCAATACTATAATTTGTTCAAATAAAAAAATCTATCTAATATCTTCTTCAATAACCCTTCTATCTTCTTCTTCTAGTCTTGATAAGCTACTTTCAATTTTGATTATACATTTCTTATCTAATATCTCTAGTTCAAATTATTGTAATAGTAAAATCCATCAATTTAATCTAGGCCTGACATCATTATTTTCTATGAGATATTTGATTATAGAATATTAAGTATATACTATGACTTTGGTTCCCTCTAAATATGATATTAATTTTCCAAAAGAAAAGATTGTCGATACAAGTTCTTTCTCTATAGTGGTGTAATTTAATTGGGCATTTAAGTGTGTGTTGTTATCATAGTATATGATAACTATTTATAAATATTTCTATAACTATATAAAATGCTTCATAATTTATATTTAACTATATTTATAACTATGTAAACTATTTTTATAACTATATTAATATCTATATATAACTATTTTATAAATTATATAATATTTTGATGCTAGGTCTTGATATTGGCGGTAAGATGACAATTCTGTATTAGTTGAAGCTTGGTGAAATTATCACCACAATTTCTACTTTTGTCTTCATTATAGAGACTATTGAATACAAAATTTTCAATTTCACTGTGTGGAATGTTGGGGGTCAAGACAAGATTCACCCTTTCTGGAGGGATTACTTCCAAAATACCCAATGTCTCATATTTATGGTGGAAAGCAATGACTTGGATCATGTAGTTGAAGCCAGAGATGAGTTGAAAAGGATGCTAAATGAGGAAAAGCTTCGAGATGCAGTTTTGCTGGTGTTTGCCAATAAGCAAGATCTTCCCAATGCGATGAAAGTAGCTGAAATTACTGACAAATTAGGACTTCACTCTCTTCACCAATACCATTGGCACATTCAGAGCACCTATGCTACCTCCAGCGAGGGCCTTTATGAGGGTCTTGATTAGCTTTCCAATTACATTGCCAGCAAGTCATAAACAATTATAGCAGGATGAGACAAACTTTGTTGACATATCTGGATGCAAAACTAATCTTTGCCTATTTTTCTTGAGTTTTGTTCTGTTATGTGGATGAAAACATCTATTTCTAGGGGATTAAAATTGTATTTATATTTATATATTGCATGCATGAAATATAAGACTACATTTACTTTGTTGTGATCTGTTGTAAGACAAACTTGTTTGTTTTATATTTTGGATCTTTTTGCCTTTGGATCCCAAGGTATAAGAACATACAACTATAAATAATTGTATTTGACTAAATATATAACTATAAAATATTATACATAACTATATTTAAAACTATAATTATCAACATATATTTAATATACATTTTTATATATTAGTATATAAAAATGTATTTTACCATATATATACCTAAAGATATCTATATGTATACATATATAAAATTATAAAAATATATATATATACCTACATGTATAAATATAAGTATAACTATATGTGTAACTATATGTATAACCACTTGTAATTATATTTATAATTACATGTATAATAACATACAACATTATGTTTAACTATATGTGTATAATTATATATAAATATTTGTATAACTATATATAAATATTTGTATAACTATATGACACTATATAAAATCAAATATAACTATATTTCTAACTATGTATACATATATGTAAATATATATATTTATTTATAACTTTATATATACCTATTTGTTTAAATCTATTTAGATATAACTATATGTTTCACTTTATAAAAATATTTATAGCTATATATATATATATATTATATTTATAATAACATATACCTATAAATAATTGTATCTTTTTATATGTATAAATATAAATGCTTTATACATAACTATATTTAAATATATAATTTACAACTTATATTTAATATACATTTGTATATATTAGTATATAAAAATGTATTTTACTATATCTATACCTATACATAACTATATGTATAATATATAAAAGTATATGAATAAATATATATACCTACAAGAATAAATATAAATATAAGTTTAACTATATGTGTAATATATGTATAACCAATTGTAACTATATTTATAAATACATGTATACCAACATACAACATTATGTTTAATTATGTGTATAACTATATATAAATATTTTTAAACCTAAATAAAACATTATATAATTAAATATAACTATATTTTTAACTATATATATGTATGTATGTATACATATATATAAATCTTTTTATTTGTTTATAACTTTGTATATATTTTTGTATAACTAAATATAACTACTTGTATGAATATATATATATATATATATATATATATATATATATATATATATATATATGACTAAATGTTTAATGATAAATACTTTTTTATAACTATATATATTATATGTATAATAACATATAACAATAAATAATTCTATCTTACTATATGTATAACTATAAAAACTGTATACATAACTATATTTAAATATATAATTAACAAAATATATTTAATATATATTTTTATATATTAGTATAAAAAATGTATTTTAGTATATCCATAACTATACATAACTATATGTATAAATATATGAAATTATATGATAAAATATACATACATACATGTATAAATATAAGTTTAACTATACGTGTAGCTATATGTATAACCACATGTAACTATATTTATAATTATATGTATAAAAACATACAACATAATGTTTAACTATATGTGTATAACTATATATAAATATTAGTATAACTATGAAAAACTATATATAAATTAATATAACTTTATTTTTAATTATGTATACATATATGTATACATATATGTAAATCTACATAATTATTTATAACTTTGTATACATTTATGTATATCTACTTATAACTACTTGTATGCATATATCTATATATAACTATATATTTAACTTTAAATAAATATTTATAACTACATTACTATATGTATACTAACATATAATTATATATGGGATAATACTAATTTTTTGCACTAACTTGAAATTAAATGACAAAAAATACAATATCAACAAAATGTAAGCACATTGCATGAGTGTGTCTGTTGGTAAGGCTCATATATGGTATAATAAAAATAAGGGTCATACTATTAATTAATCCCAACCCCAGGGCCTCAGGCTCATATATGAACTTATGTATGACAAAAGATGTAATATTTGGTAGGATTTTATGGAATTTTGTTTTCTTTTATGTAATTCCTCATTCTAACACTGCATTCTCTATGTGTTCTCTCTCCCTCTCTAATTCATTCAATGTCACTCTCTTCCACCTTTTATTCATGTGTCACTCACTCACTCACTCTCTTGTTATTTTGTTTCTCACTCTTCTTTCTTTCTTGTTCTCTCTCTCTCTCTCTCTCCCTCTCTCTCCCTTTTTCCATTTCTCTTTCCCCCTCTCTCCCCCTTTCTCTCTCTCCCCCTCTCCCCTTTCTTTCTTTCCCCCTCTCCCCTTTCTCTCCCTCTCTCTCTCTTTCCCCATCTCTCCATTTCTCTGCCCCTCTCTCTCTCCCTCTCCCCCTTCAAACTTTAAATGTCAATCTTTTTTGCTTTCCTTTCTTGTGCATTATAATATTTTGCTCCCTTTATCTAGTATTACCATGGTATTAATTAATCTTTATCATGCTAAAAATTGCTTTATCTATTCATGTAGATTCTGCTAATGTAGTGCCTCGATATTTATGATATTTAATTTTTAAATATTCATTTGTAAGTAAATTTATTTAATTATTAGTATATTTTGAAGTAGTAGAATGTTTAAATAAAATTAATGATTGAGCATTATTTTTTTTGTAAATAAAACAGCAAAAAATGAGTTCAGATCATCATTGGATGTAAAGATGGTTTATGAATTGAATTTTGAATAAAGATTTTTGGAGTAGGCTTAAAACTTTCATCAAATTTACATGTAGTCAATCGAGATGGATGGATGGATAAAAAATTAAGTATCTATGTAATCATTGCAAGTGTAAGTATATCCCTTTTCGTGATGCAAATAATATAAGATACCATTTGGCAAAATATGGCTTTGTGTCAAATTATTTTGTTTGGATTTATCATGGGAAAAGTACAATGGCTCTAAACATTGACCAAAATGAGGGTATTGAATCACTTGCTTGTAGTGAAGATTCATCAAACACATACCATAGAATGATGACGGAAGCTACTGGTGCTAAATTCAATATGGATTACGTGGATGAACCACCTAATCCAGAATCTCAGAATTTTTATGAAATGCTTAAAGTAGATAAAGAGTTGTGGCCTAGTTGTAAAACACATTCGCAATTATCACTCGTGGCTCAACTTATGAGCATTAAGTCCGAAAATCATGTCTAAGAAGTTATTTGATCAAGTGAGAAAACTGATGAAAGAGATTATTCCAAATTATAATTTGATTACTAACAACTTTTACAACACTAAGAAGTTACTAATAGGAATGGGTCTACCAGTAAAAAAAATTGATTGTTGGTTCAATGGATATATGTTATATTGGGATGGTGATAGTGATTTAATTAGCTGTAAGTTTTGTGATCATCCTTGATTAAAGAAGGCATCTTGTGCTGTAGATACGTGACAAAAATTGAAAGTTGCATTTAAGAAGATTTATTATTTTCCATTAATTCCTCGATTACAAAGACTATATGCATCAAATACTACAGAACATGATATGAGGTGACTTCTGAGCATGAGATTGAAGAATGGGTAATGCGTCATCCATTAAATTCACTTGCTTGGAAGCATTTTAATTATATACATCAAGATTTTACATCTAGTGTCGAAATGTGAGATTGGGTCTCTGTAGTATTTGATGCTCCAGTATTCAACATAGAAAGTGATAGTGACGCCTTATAACTTGCCTTCATTGTTGTGTATGAAGGAGAAATATATGTTTTTGTCAATATTAGTTCCAGGAAAAAAAAATTCAAAAGACATGCTCGATGTTTTCTTACAGCCTATTATTGCAATGTTTAATCATTTGTGGGATGTTTGCATGAATACATATGATATCTCAAAAAAGCAAAATTTCATTATGTGGGTGGGCCTTATGTGGACGATAAGTGACTTTCCCACATATTCAATGTTGTCTAGCTGGAGTACTATAGGATGATTCGCATGCCTATATTGCATTACAAATTCTGATGCATTTACCATCAAATTTAGCGGCAACCAGTCATGGTTTGATAACTATCATAAGTTTCTACCTACAAATCATCCATTTCAAAGAAATGAAACTGCATTTTGAAAAAATAAAATTGTGATGACAGTTGCACTAGCAGTTCATTTAGAAGATAATATTATGATAGAGATTTAAAGTTTAGGTTTGAAGAATGTAACTAATAAATAGATAGTCAAGTAGATGTATAGATTGATAGAAAAATAGATAAATAGGTTTGAAGATAAATAGATAGATAAATAGATAGACACACACACACACACACACACACACACACACATAGACTGATAGATAGATAGGTAGATGTATAGATTGATAGAAAAATTAATTGAAAGATTATTAAACAGATTGATACACAATAGATATATAGAAAGATCGATAAATAAATAGATATATAGAGATATAGATAGATAGAAAGATGGAAAGATAGATAGATTCATTATTAGAATGATAGATAGACAGAAAGATAGACAAACAGATAGATGGGTAGATAGATAGACAGTAGTTAGATAGATAGATAGATAGATATCGATAGATAGACATATTTATAGACAGATAGAAAGATAGATAAATGGATAGAGAAAAATATAGAAAAAAAGTTAGACATATAGATAGAAAAATAGATAGATAGAGAGATAGAAAAATAGAAACATAGAAACATAGATAGATAGATAGATAGATAGATATATAGATTGATTGATACATAGATAGATAGATAAATAGATAGACTAATAGATAAATATAAAGATAATTATAAAGATAAATATAAAGATAAATAGAATGATAGATAGAAAAATAGATAGACAAACAGATAAATAGATAAAAAGATAGATAATCAGATAGATAGATAGATTATATATTGAAAAATAGATAGAGACATAGCCACATGGATAAACAAATAGATATATAGATAGATTAATAGAAAGATTTAGCAATAGATAGATAGATAGATAAATAGATTGATTGATTAATACAAAGAATGTCAGATTAATAGATGAATTGATGGATATATTTATAGATGAATTGATGGATAGATTTATAGAAAGATTGATAGAAAGATTAATATACAGATTTATATACAAATTGATAGATAGATAGATACATAGATAATCAAATTAATAGATAGACAAAAAAAAGATAGATAACATATAAATAGATAGATAAATTGATTGATAAATATATAAACATATAGAGAGACAAATAGATAATTAGATTTTTAGATAGAAAGATAGAATGATAGATAGACAGATTGATTGATTGATAGATTGATAAATTGATATATACATAGATGATATACAGATAGATAAATAGATAATTAACTAGATAGATAGACAAATAGATAGATAAATAGATTAATAGATAGATTAATCGATAGAAAGATAAATAGATAGACATAAAGAAAAATAGATTGTTTAATTGACAGATAGATAGATATATAGATAAAAAAATAAATAGACAAATAGATAAATATATAGAATGCTAGATTGATAGATTAATATATTGACATAAAATTTATAGATAGATACATAGATAGATATAGATTGTTATAAAGATAGAAAGATATATTTATAGAAAGACATAGAGTTTTATAAATAGATAGATAGATAGATATAGTAATAGATAGATAGAAAGATAAACAAATCTATAAACAAATAAATAGACATAAATTAAGATAGATAGAAAGACATATCTAGATAGATATATAGATAGATATATAGATATAAAGATAGATATGCACTTAAATAGATAGATAGATAGACAAAAAATAGATAGATAGATAGATAGATAAAAACATAAATAGAAAGATAGATAGATACATATATAGAAAGATAGATAGATACATATATAGATAGATAGACATATAGATAAATAGACAAATAGATAGAAAGATACATAAGTAAATAAACAGATGGATTGTATCATAGATAGATAGATAGTTTGGAATCTATTTATAGACAAATAGATAGACATATAGAAATAGAAATATATAGACAAATAGATAGACAAATAAATAGAAAAAGAAAGATTGATTGTTTGATAGGTAAAAAGTTAGAAAGATAAAAAGATATATAGAAAGATACATAGATAGATAGACAAATTTATAGATAGATTGATATATAGTTTTAAAAATATATCAATAGATAGATAGATAGATAGATAGATAAATACATAGACAGATTGATAGATAAATAGATAGATTGATTGATAGACATATAGATAGACAAATAGATAGATAGATCGATCAAAAGACAAATAGATAGATTGATCGATCAAAAGACAAATAGA
>JAREIK010003236.1:33227-60727 GCA_029783825.1 Sapria himalayana
AGAAAGATACATAGATAGATAGACAAATTTATAGATAGATTGATATATAGTTTTAAAAATATATCAATAGATAGATAGATAGATAGATAGATAAATACATAGACAGATTGATAGATAAATAGATAGATTGATTGATAGACATATAGATAGACAAATAGATAGATAGATCGATCAAAAGACAATAGATAGATTGATCGATCAAAAGACAAATAGATAGATAGATAGATAGATGGATCGATAGACAAACAGATAGATAGACAGGTAGATAGATTGATAGATTGATAAATAGATAGACCGACAGACAAACATATAGATAGATAGATATATAGACATATTGATAGACCGATAGATTAATAGATAGATAGGCATATAGATAGATAGAAAGATATATAGATAGATAGATAGATTAGCAGATATAAATATAAAAAGACAAACAAATAGAAATAAAGAAAGATAGATAAATAGGAAAATAGATAGATAGGTAGATAGATAGAGAGATAAAACCAAAAGATAGTTATATAGATAGATATAAAATAAATATATAAATAGATAGATAGAAAGATAGATGGACATATATATATAGATAGATAAAATGATTATTATACAATTAGATAGATAGATAGATAGATATATAGATAGATATATACATAGATAAACTGCCAGATAGACTGATTAATAGACAAATAAAAATATGGACAAATAAATGAGTAGACAGATTGGGAAAGTGATTAACAAACATATTGATAAACAAATAGACAAACAGATAGATAGACAGACATACATACATACATATAGATAGATAGACAATTTGGTAGCACATTGACAAACAAATAGATAGATACATAGAAAGATAGTAAGATAGATATACATATAGATAGATAGATAGACAGATAGATAGATAATAACTATATAGATAGATAGAAAAATAGATGGACATATATATAGATAGATAAAAAGATTATTATACAATTAGATAGTCAGATAGATAGATAGATAAATATATAGATAGATAGATACATAGATAAATAGCCAAATAGACTGATTAATAGACAAATAAAAAGATGGACAAATAAATGAGTAGATAGATAGGGAAAGTGATTAACAAACATATTGATATACAAATAGACAAACAGCTAGATAGATAGACATACATACATATATATATAGATAGATAGACAATTTGGTAGCACATTGACGGACAAATAGATAGATACATAGAAATATAGTAAGATAAATATTCATATAGATAGATAGATAGAAAGATAGTAAGATAGATATTCATATAGATAGATAGATAGATAGATAGATAATAACTATATAGATAGATAGATAGTTTGATAGACAAATTGATAAAAAAATTTATAGAAAAATTGATAGCCAGATTGATAAATAGATTAATATATAGAATGAGAGATATATAGATATACAAATAGATCGATTAATAGATATAGAGATTTATAGGCAAATAGATTCTTTGATAGATACACATATATATAGATAAATAGATAAACAAATACAAAGATAGATAGATAGATAGAAGATAGATAAATGCATAGAAAGATAGATAGACAAATAGATAGATATATAAAAAATAGATAGATAGACAAATAGATAAATTGAAAGATAGACAAATAGATAGATAGAAAGATAGTTTGGTCAACATCTAGATCATTTAGATAGATAGACAGATAGATAGATATATAGATAGATAGATAAGCAAAAACATAAATAAAATAGATAGACAGATAGATTTGTAGAAAAATAAACACAAAGATAGACATAAAGATAGACAAACAGATAGATAGATAAATATATATTTAGATAGACAGATAGACACGTAAATAAATAGATAGATAATCATATAAATATATAGATAGTTAGTTAGAAAGATTGATAGACATATAGATATATAGATAGATTGATTAATTGATTTATAGACAAATAGATAGATAGATAGAAATTTAGATAGATAGGTTGATACCTAGATATAAAGATAGAGAGACAAATAGATTAATAGTTAGATAGACATAGATAAATACTAATAGATAGATAGAAAGATTGATAAATAGATTGGCATATATATAGACAAATAGATAGAAAGATAGATAGACTAATGAATAGATAGATAGAAAGATAGAAAAATAGATAGATAGATCGATGAATAGATATACATATAAATACTAATATATATAGATAAATAAACATATAGATAATAAGATATATAGAAAGAAGACATATTAATAGTAAGATAAATAGAGAGATAGATTGACATATAGATAGATAGATATATTGATCGATATAAAGACTGATATATTAATAGATAGATAAATAGACAGATAGATAAAAAGATTAACTAATAGATAGATTAGTTAATAGACAGATTACTAAGATTAATAAACAAATATATACATATATAGATAAATAGATAGATAGACAGATAGAAATAATGATAGATAGTTATATATAAAGATAGATAGACATATATATATATACAAATATATATATATATATATAGGTAGAAAGATAGAAAGAAAATAGATAGACTAATATAAAGATAGATAGACAAATAGATAAGTAGTGAGGCAGATAGTTAGTAAGGTAGACAAATTGTCAAAAAAAAGATAGTTAGGTACACAGATAGATAGCTAGACAAATTGACAAATAAACAAGAATATAGGCAATCAAACTTATAGATAGATAAATAGACAAATAGACAATGAAACAGATTGACAGATATTAGATAGATAGATAGCTTGTTTTATAGACTTATTGATAGACATATTAATAGACAAATAGATGGATTGATTGATAAATATATTGATAGAGAAATAGATAGAAAGATATAAAGATAGACAAATAGATATATAGATCGATAGATAGATAGATAAATAGACATATAGAGAGACAATTAGATAGATAGATAGACCGATAGATTGAAAAATAGATAAATAGATATATAGATAGAAATATAAAAACACATATAGTGAGACAGATTAATAGATAGATTTATAATTAGATTGATATAACGTTTGAAAGATCTATTAAAAGACATATTGATAGATAGATTTATAGATAGATAGATTTATAGATTGATTGACATATAGAAAATTATATAGATAAAGATATAGATAAACATATAGACAGACATATAGATAAATAGATAGATAGATTAATAAATAGATAGTTAGATAAATATATAGATTGATTGATAGATAATACATAGATTATTAGATAGATAGATAGACAGATTAATAGAGAGATAGATAATAGATAGGTAGACAGATAGATAGATAAATAGATAGAAATATAGATTGATTGATTGATAGACAACTAGATAGAGAGATAGATTGATACATATATAGATCGAAAGATAGATAGAAAGAAAGATTAATAGATAGATAGTTTGAAAGATAGAAAGATAGAGAGATAGAATGACACGGAGAGAAAGAAGATAGATAGAAATATAGCTATACATATAGCTAGATAGACTTATAGATAGATAGATATATAAATTGGTATTTAGATTAATAGATAGATAGATAGATAGATAGAAAGAGAAATAGATAGACGTATAGATAGATAGATGATAGATATATAGTTAGACAGAAAGATAGATAGATAGAATGATTAATAGATATATAAACAGATTGAGAGATAGATTCTTAGATAGATTGATATACAAATTTAAATATAGATGGTTAGACAAATATAATGATTAATTAATAGATAGATTGATATATAGATAGATAGTTAGATAGAAAGATAGAAATAAATATATAGATAAATAGATAGACAGACAGATTGATTGACTAATAGATAGACAAATAGATAGACAGACATATAGATAGATAGATAAATAGATAGATAGGTAGACATATAGATAAACAAATAGAGAGCTAATTGAAAGACAGATAATAGACAGATAGATAGACATATAGAAAGTCAAATAGATAGATAGATATATTGACAAAAAGATAGACATAGAGAAATATAGTTAGATAGATAGATATATAAAAAGATAGGTAGATAGATAAAAAGATAGACAGATATATTGAGTGATAGATAGATAGATAGATTAATAGACATATAATTAGATAGATTGATAGAAAAATTGATAGATAGATTGATAAATATATTGATAGATTGATTGATATTAAAATGATAGATAATATGATAGACAAATAGTTAGACAAATTGATAGACATTTTAATATATAGATAGATAGATATATATATATATAGATACATCGATAGATAGTTAAATAAATATATAGAAAGTAAAAGATATAGATAGATTATTAGATAGATTGATAAAATGATAGAAAGATAGATAGACAAAAAGTAAAGGAGACGAATAAACAAACAGATAGATAGATAGATAGATAATTTTTAGTCAGTTTGATAGATAAATTTGACAGACATACAAATAGAATATTTAATAAATATCTTGATAGAAAGATAGATAGAAAGATAAAAAAATATATACAAATATATAGGCAGATTGATAATGGATAAACATATAGATAGAATGATAGATTGACAGATAAATAGACACATTAATAGATAGATTGATATTTAGATTGATAGAAGGATTGATAAACATATTGATAGATAGATTGATAGATAGATTGATAGACAGATTTATTAGAAATAGATAGATTGATTGATAGACATATAGATAAAAAAATATATAGATAGATAGACAAACAAGTAGATAGATAAATAGATTGATTAATTTTTCGTTGAATAGATAGTTTAATAGATAGTTAGATAGATAGATAAATAGATATATAGATATATTATTAAATACTCAGATAGATACAGAGATATATTGATAGGTAATATATAGATAGATAGATACAAAGATAGAAAGATTAATAGAAAATAGATATATAGTTAGATAGACTGATAGATACATCATTTGATAATCAAATAGATAAATGCAAAGATAGATAATAAGATAGATAGAAAGATAAACAGATAGATAGAAAGGAAAAAAAACAAATAGATTAACACATAACTAGCGAGAAAGATACAACAATAGAAAGATAGATAGATAGATAGATAGATAGATGGGTAGATTGACAATTAGAGATATGATAGATAGATAGACAAATAGGTCGACAGATAGACAGATAGATAGGTAGATAGATAGACACATAGATAAACAAAATGATAGATTTATTGATAGATTTATTGATAGATTGATAGACAATTTAATAGATAATATAGGTAGATTAATTAATAAATAGCTAGATTTAAAGAATGATAGATAGATTGAAAGTCAAATTGATAGGTAGATGGATAGACAAATCAATTTACAATTGATTGACATATAGATAGATAGTTAGAAACACAAAAAATAGATATATAAATAGATATATAGATAGTAGATAGACAGATAGATCGATAGATAGACAAATAGATAGATATACATATAGATAGACATATAGATAGACATATATATATATATATATACATATAGATTGACAAATAAATAGAAAATAGATAGATAAGTTATTAGATAGATAGAGAGTCAGATAGATAGAGAAATAGATAAATAGATAGATAGAAGCAAAAATAGATAGACATATAGATATATAGATAGATATAGATATAAAATGTTAGATATATAGATAGATAGAAAGATAGATATATTCATATATAAATAGATAGATAGATAGACACATAGATAGAAAGATAGATAGACAAATAGATAGACCAATAGATATATAGATAGATACATAGATTGATAGACAAATTGATAGACAGATTGATAGACAGATTGATAGACAAATTGATAGATATATTGATTGATAAATTGTTAAATATATTGATCGTCATATTCATATACAAATTGCTGCACATTTTGTAATCATATAGTTAGAAAAATTGATAGGCAGATTGATAGTCAAATAGATAAATATATAGATAGAAAGATCGATTGACAGATAGACAAATAGATAGATACATAGATACATAGATAGATATATTGATAGATAGATAAATATATATATATATATATATATATATATATATATATATAAATTAATATATATTAATTGATAGGTAGATTATTAGATGGATATATAGAAAGATAGATATACACATAGATATATTGATATATAAATTAATATATAATTAGACATATAGATAGACAGATTGATAAACAAATAGATCGAAAGATTATTAGATAGATATACTGATAGATAGATAGATAGATATAAAAATAGATAGACAAATAGATAGACAGATAGATAAACAGATAGATAGATAGATATATAAATAGATTAATAAATAAGTAGATAGATAGATAAATAGATAGATATATCAAAAGACAAATACTTAGATAGATACAAAGATTAAAAGATAAATAGATATATAGAGAGATAGATAGATAGATAGACTAATAGATAAAAAGATAGATACACATATTGATACAAAGATTGATAGAAAGATAGATATATAGATAGATAGATAGATTGAAAGATTTATATACAGATAGATTGTTAGATAGATAGTTAGACAAATTGATAGAAAGATTGATACACAGATAGATAGATAAATAAATACATAGATTGATAAATAGATTGATAGAGATATAAATAGATAGGTAGATATATTAATAGACATATAGATAGATAGTCAGTCAGACAAATAGTCAGTTAGATAGACATTTTAGTAAATAGATAGTAAAGCAGAAAGATAAAAATCTAGACAGATCAACTGACATATGGGTAGATAGATAGTCAGACTAATAGATAGATAAATAGATAAACAAATAGAATGAGAGATAGACAAATACAGAGATAGACAGATAGATATACAGATAGATAGATAGTTTTATAGATATATTGATGGACATATAGATTGATATATTGATAAATATATTGATAAATAAACAGATATATAGACATTTAGATAGACAGATAGATAAACTTATAAGTAGATAGATAGATAGACATATAGTTATATAGATAGATAGATCGACAGATAATATATAGATAGATAGAGAGATAGACATATTGATAAAAAAATAAAATAGATATATAGACAAATTAATCGATAGATTGATAGTAACATTGATAGATAGATAGACATATTAATAGACATATAGATAGAAAGATTTATATAAAGATTGATAGATAGTTAGATTGATTAATTAATGATAGAAATATAGATTGATATTTAGATAGACATATAGATAGATAGATAAATAGACATATTCTTAGAACAAATAGATAGATAGATAGATATATATATATATATATATATATAAATTTTATTATACTGTTAGATAGATAAATAGATAGATAATAAATAGATAGATAGATAGATAGATAGGCAGATAGATAGACTGATAGATAGAACGAAAGATAGATAGATAGATAGACCAATAGATAGATAGATATATAGATAGATTGGGAGATTTATAGATTGGGAGATAGATAGATAGTCAGATAGATTGTTACATAGATAGATAGAAAGATAGATAAAATGATAGATATAAAGATAGATATATTGAAAGATTAATAGATAAATAGATAGACAAATAGATAGATTGATAGATATATAAATAGATAGATAGATTTACTGATAGGTAGGGAGCACTACAAAAAAATCCCAAATAACTAGGGAAGATTCCCTAGCTAAATGGGGGTATTCCGTCGCTAAAATGGATATAACGAATGATTAACGATGAATCCTTTCCCAATCAAAAGTTCTTGTCACAAAAATTAATGAGTAAATATATTCCGTACCAAAACTAGCGAGGGAAAATTCCCTAGCTAAATTAGCTAGGGAAAAATCTTTAGCTATTTCATTCCAAGATTAATTTCCCATTTTTAATTTTTTATATAAAATTTAATTACATATTTCAAAATTTTTATGTTAAATTTAATAAAAACATAAACTATAAACCATTTTTAATAATTAACAAAAAATAAAATCAATTAATAAAATATTCTTGTATAATATGTTACATTATTAAAATAGAAATATAACAAAACTTGATTACATCTTATTCTTCATTAATGTATCTAATGATAGTGAATATAGTATAATCTATCCATGAAATTGACGTTGCTTTCTCTCTCCCAGCTCATCATTATCTACATACTACACTAGCACCATTGCATGTTCCTCCATGTCCATCTACATTGCTTCATTTAGTTCTAGTCTGCATTTCCTCTCCATTGCCAACTCCTTCCTTTTATCTACCATTTCCCTTTTTGTATCTATTTGCTTTTCAATTAGTACTTTTTTTAACCTTGCGATCGGTTGCATGTATGTATGTGCCTATGTGTGTGTGTAAACACTGATACATGCACTTTCATGAAAATACACATACCATCAAAGACAATAGAAGGAAATAATCTAGGGCTTAAAAAACACTATTATGTCTTTCAGGCATGGTCAGCATCATCTAGTTCTTTGTCCTCTAGTAATCTAAGCTGATAGAGAATATTGTTATACCTGCACATGGAGCATAACATGTTACATTTACAAACTAATAATGAACACAACAATGCAACTCATAAATAGATAAACTAGCGCATGCAACGCTAACTACCATTTGCTAGAAATTTCATACGACTAGATAATCTTGAGCTTATTTTTAAATTACCAAATCAAGATTTCACGAAGATTTTCAGTGAACTGCCCATCAAAATATTCTTCTGTGTTGCCTAGCTTCAAGCATCAATCCATGGTTAATTTTAAGAATGTTAGAAAATAATTTTGTATGGAAATAATATGTTTAAAATAAAAATTCCAAAATATGATGCTTGTTTGAAAAATATTACCAAACTAGTGCTTTTGGAAATAGCATGGAAATAGCCATCATTGTGAATGATGGTCATTGCCATGCTATTGAATTTTAAAAATGAAGACCTTTATCAATGTCTGCCTCGCTTGATGATGTCGAATTTAGGTTTGAATTTGGGTTTGACACGAGTTCCAATTTGGATTCATTTATGCTTTCAATATTGCATCTTGGCCAAATAGATTTCCAAGTGCGTGGCCATGTAAGTAGGTGGTTTGATCAAGAGATGATGTAGAAAAGGAAGATGAAGAAGATGAATTAACTTGTTGGTTTTCTTTAGATTGAAATGGAGAAGCCACTTATGGAAAGCATCCCTTGATTTGTTGAAGTTGATAGGATCACTCTAAATCATGATTAAAGAAAAAAAAACAAATCATTTAATAAGAATAAGAGGGTTTAGATACATTCGAGTATGACAAGACCATATTTCATATTTAATAAAACAAATAGGCATCTCATCATCACCCCACTTTTCTTCTTGTTACCACTAGAGCCACGATGACAAACTTGAGCAAGTAGAACCTACAGAAATTAACTCGTGGTTTTGAAATTGAGTTTCTTTGTCGATTTTAATGGAGCAATTGGGACTGCATGTTGTGCTTTTTGTAAGTAATCCAGATTCAATCTTTTGCCAGCCAAAGCCACTCCCACATGTAGATGTTTTGCTCTTACACCCAATTTTCTTCTTTTTTAAAACTCAGTCAAATGCGTGACTAGTAAGATATGAAGTGTTTATGCACACATATATACAATAGTAGACACGATGGTACCTATGAATAAGTGTGTGGGTGTCTTTGTTTGTGCATGTCTTTGTGGGTCTGTATTTGAGTCATTGATGGATATCATAAGTGACTGATATATCACACTAAAGTAATCTAAGAAAAAAAATTGTTTTACCTGTTGAGATTTAGGCTAAGATTCAGGCTTCCAACGGGAACAGTGACTGGATAAAGTTCGTAAATAGTCACTAGAGAGGGAATGCCTGCTTTACACTTAATGCAAGTTTGGAATGTGGTGATTCCCATGAGCCATACTCTTCCAGCCTCGTTGCCAATACCATAGATCATACTTTGCATATCTGTGATAATGTACTCTGTAATGTTGTTACCTACTTGCCAACTATAATTTGGCCCGATATCAGAGACCCATTTAAGATCACCCACATATAAAACAACTTATCTACTCGAATAAACATCTATGATGCACTTGAGCTCCATAAATTTTTGGCAAATATCTACTTTTGAATGATTCGTTAAAGAGAATAGAGGAAATGTTACAAATCTAACCATTTCCATTTTCTCCCTCACTCCTCTAACTACGCTTTCTATGCTTGCCACACACTCTCCCATAATCACTATGTTTTTTTCTAACTCTCCATCACTGGTAAAACCCTCATCACATCTTCAATCTTTGTCAGTGTTTCTAATGGCGAGCTTAAGTCCTTCCCTAATTGTTCAAATTGACTAAAAGAAAGAAATTTAGGAGGAGGAGAGTTGGCTACGGTAAGAGGTTTTATGGCTTCTTTCAGGAATGTATTTCAGAGAATTGGAGTGATATTTGTAGTCACAGCCAAGGTGGTGGATGTACTTCTGGAACAAATATTCACAAATACGGTTTGTTCAACCTTGTTTTTCACTAGGTTGGATGCCACACACTCTCTCATCATTCTCAAATCCTCCATTTTATAATTTTTAAAATTTAATAGCCATCATTCATGATGATGGCCTTTGATTTTTAAAAATTTAATAGCATGGCAATGACCATCCTTCACAATGATGCAAATTTCCACGCTATTTCTCAGATGCATTAGTTTGGTAATAATTTTCTAACTAGCATTATATTTTGGATTTTTTATTTAAAACATATTATTTCCATACAAAACTCATTAGAAAGTGCCAAACAAAAGGGAAATAATAGTTGAAATGACAACACGCTGCGTGGTATTGAATTTTTTCCCACCTATATGTTCATATAAAAATCCACCGAAACACGGAAATCTGAAAGAAACTAAAGAAAAAAATGAGAAAAAAATTACAATGCATAAGAAAAGAACATAAGATAGCTCACTTTTGTATTCCATTTCCCACTTGAGTTTTACAATGACCATCTTCCTGGTCAAATTTGTTAAGAAAAGGCTTGGGATTAATGGGGATGGTTTGCAACATTCAGCGATAATAAAACTAATGAACTGTGTTATCATGCACGTAATCATCATATATTTCTCTACAATTACTTAAAATGCATAGGCATGTATATATGCAATATACATGCATACAACATGAATATAGTATACCTATATGTGTACAAACACACACATGCACACCATATTTTCCTATCTTCTCATTTTTCTTTATCTTGTCCATGTATTGCACCTTTCTTGTTCAACTGAATTATTGATACATAGAAATGGTTATTACCAAAAATCAAAAAAAAATTCTAATCTTCATAACCCATGTGATCTAAAATTTATTGTAAGTTTTATTGCATAAGAAAACTGTATGAAAATTTTTTTTATGAAAAATAAATGACAATTTGAAAGAATATTTGAAGGTTGTGAGCATAAATAGTTAATTTTGCTTCGATTCATGAGATATTAAAAACTAGTATTAATATCATTCATGAAAGCAAAAAATATATGAATATCTCGTGTACACAAAAAATTATATCAAACAAGAAAACTTGACTACTTCTTCATACAAATTTTCTTTTAACCTCTCATTATCATCATCAACGAAATCTTATCTCAATACTATTATGAACAAACATTACTCTAACCATAAGAACATGAGTTTAATCAATAAGAATACCAAATATACTTCATAAGAATGCTTGACAAATTACCTATCATGATGTTCGAGTAGATGTCTTACATGTACTTCATTGCCATTATAATAGCCCATCTAGCTTCTTTGTACAACTTCACAGTTTTTCCTTGAAAAAAAGGGTCTATGCCCTATCCAAGCAACCAAATAAATTAAAAACATAAAAAAACAAAAACTTTCACAACTAAATGCTATGCCAAGCCTGTTACGAGCTCACATAAAAATTAACATCTCGCCTCTTGCTAGTATTTGAGGTCGTAGAGCATTAGATCCATGTCATTAAACTCATATTCAGCAACATCCACCCCTATGGGTCACATATTGCATTGATGTAGATGGAATCATGGTCTAAGCTTTGTTGAGCAATGATTTTAATAACGCACAGTGAGTTGCAATGTTTTTGATAACATACAGTGAGCATGTGAAGATTTGCATAGCACACAATGCGTGAGTAATCATGGTAGCTAGTGCAAAGTGGATGCACTCCTTTTAGGGGTTTACAGCTCTTTCCGACACCCTCCCCTAGATTTTAACTTTTCCTAGGGTCACTTTTGATGCCATGTAAAACATTAAATCACATAACATAAAATAAATATAATACACTTGATGAATAACCTCATAAAAATAATGCACTTATATAATATGTTATTTTTATTAGGGAAACTCATAGGAAGTATAACCTCTATATCACTCTCAAAGTGTACCTGTATGTGCCAGGCATGCTCCAATCTATAAGACATGATAATTCTTCCTCCAAAAAGCTATCAATAGAACAACGTATCAATTGATAAAGTAGAGAAAATGACACCCAGCAAAACATAAGCAATATCACAAACATAATACTCATCAATAAGATAGTTATATACAATATATATGTACATATCATACTATAGTATATATGTACATATATACTATAGTATATATGTACATATATATTGTAGTATATATACATTTATATACACTGTAGTATATATGTACATATATACTATAGTATATATACATATACACTATAGTAAATATGAATGTCTTATAGATATAGAAGAGCAAGTGTAGATATATATATATAGAATAGTAGGTAAAGTATTATCCCATTTATATTTCACAAAGAAGGCACAAAACATCACTATCAACATTAATAAGAAATGCAAATATTATTTAAATTTTTGAAAAGATATCTAAAAACTCTTAGAATAAACAATGGAAGATAAGCCACGAGCAAGGCTTGGAGCATCAAACTTCGCACCATGCCTTTCACAACTAGAACTCTCTCCTGGTCGTATAACCTATAAAAGGGTTGCTCTACCATTCCCCCCCCCCCCCCCCCCCCCACAGCACCAAGCTCTCGTGTGGCTTTCTTAGAATGTTTCTTCCCCTCTCCATGTGCTTGCACCAATAATTTTGATTGCTTAGCTTCATTGTATTAGTCCATCAACCCTGTAACTTCTGCTACAATATGGTTCCTCTCTTGGTTCGAAGCAAGGATCGCCACTTCATTGTATGCATCAATGTAACTACAGAACAATTCAATATTCTCTCCATAAAAATAATATACACTCCATAAAATAATATACACTCCATAAAAACAATATGCACTCTTAAAAATAATATGCACTCCATAAAAACAATACACATTCATAGAAAAAAAGAGGAACAAAACTTCAAAAATTAGATGTTTTGCCTTCCCAATATAAAAAAAAAACAAATGGCTGCAAAATTTGCAAACTTCATATAACAAGTCATCTTGTCTCATGTTCTTCCCAGCTATCTCCACTCCTCTTCTTTTCATGCTAATCGGCAAGGGATACATTGATGTGCTAGTTATGTAGCATGCGGGTATGCACCTACCACAGCCCCATAGATAGCATTGCTAAGACTTGCCTGTGCAAGTGTAGACTAGTATGAGAATGCCAAAGATATCCATGTCATTGCTATTGATGACCACGCCCACACATTTTTTTGGAGCTTTCAAATGTGGAATAGAAATGGAGTTTGGATCCATTGGTTTCCTTGATTTCTCTGGTTTTGATTTTTATGGTGGATCACCACTTTACTTACTCTTGGATTGGCTACCTTGTTTGTTAGGGCTTAGTTGATAGATCTTACAAATCCTTTCACCTCGCAAAGAATCATGTTGGTGTAGGATCTGCAAAGGATGAGCTCTAGTAGTTTCTGTGAGGACAGGATAAGAAGCATTAGGAGGTAACCTATTCAAAAACTTATCTCTCTGGTTTATCTAGACATCTCTCATGTATTGTATTACAAGAGAAGTGTTGAAGACATCACATTCATAGAGATAGAATGGATGTTGGCATTAACGATAAACGTTGTTAAGATCACATCCCGGTAAGAAAGGTTTCATGTCGTGGTTTTTTGCTAGGTATTAGTTGTAGACCAAGTTTCCACTTGAAAGATGGCTCGTAATAGCCACAGTTCCTCCTGTTCAGCCCGTAATCATCCATAAAACTACAAACATGCAAGAGAAGGAGAACAAGCAAAATGAACACATTTAATTGATTTTAATTAGCAATCATTATCGCAATTATAAATTCAATAGTTTAATTCCACCGATGACTGATAAAAAGAAGTCATAGATCTGAATAGTGACAATGCAGATCTGCATGAAATAAGAGTGTAAAGAACAAACTCGAGTTAGAGTGGGACCAAAATTTTTTCATTCATCTCACAACTTCAGAAACTAACGTGCTATTCCTAGGACCATGAGGACCATCCAAGCCTTTTATATAACTATAATAGGCTAAAACTCTACCCAAAATATTCGGGTACACAAACATATTCATAGATATACCAAAATAGTAATTATAGATATGAACAAACATGAATCTGAGTTGATAGTTATACAACTTTAATAGAAATCTAAAAGATGACCAGAAATGATATTTAGAGAGAGATAGAGAGTGCACAAATAAAATGTTTCAGAAATAATAAAGATAATAGAAGCTCGGCCTCCTTTTGATCCATTTGAGATCCGTAAAGATGGGACCCATCTATAGGAAGGACTGTGGCAATGTCTGAAGCTTTGAATAAGAATTTTTTCGTGCATCTCACATTAGATATCCTGTAAAGATTCATGATTAGGTTAATCGGCAAAGCAAAGAACAAAACCAAAATAAAAAAATGATACCTCCAAAAAAATCTCATCTTGTTTAGCTATATATAGATAAAAATAAAAAATAGTTCATAAATAATTCTGATACAAAAGCATCCTCATTATTAATTACTGCATTTGTGCTAGCCCTTCCTGCTTTGTTTCGTAGCTGGATCTCAAAATGCTATCTATCACATTAATGTCACTAACTGTGACTCCATATAGGATATCTACTATTGCATTACATTCTTAATATCTTTCATCTCATCATTCATTTCTTTTATCTCATCATTTATTTCTTTAATTTCTTACATTTCTTCTTTCAAATGATTAATCTACTAATCCTTATAATTCTTCATTTTCTGCATTTCTTCCTTCAAATGAAATATCTGCTCATCCTTCTCTTTCATTTTGGTTTCCATAACTTCAAAACATTCATTTGTTTCTATTACTTATTATTCGCCCACCTCATCCACTATTGCTATGATATATGAATTAGAAGCACGACTACTACAACAAAATGGCACTTCCTTCGAGCTGATGTTATACACTTGCTACTTCTTATGACCTTTTATGGTCTCCAAATAGATAGGATCATAGTCAATTAGTTGAAAATCCATAGAACCCTCAACTTGTTAAGAAGTAACTGTCACATGTTCTTCCATGAGTTCATGTGATAAAATAGAGAAAGATAATCTTCTAGATATACATAAAATAAATTTAATATTTTGTATTCCAAACAACTTTCAAAGTTTACTATAGTATTATAAAATTGTATTAATATAAGAGATTCTTATAGCAATCATCTGAGACTTGTTGTCAACAAACTGACCATCCACTTTTTTACATGTATCTTCCTAAAAATCTCATAAAAATTGGGATCTCGACCCAATTCTCCAGCCTAGAGTATATATTTATTAAGTCTAAAATTAACAAATGTTAAAAAATTTTAATAAAATTAATAAAACCATGCACATATTTGATTTATTCGGACTATTCGGACAACCACTAAATATATAAATGTTTTAAATTTTAAAATTATACCAAATATTGAGCATGCTCAATGCTTGACTTTGACCCTCCCATGTGGCGAGACATTTTTGTACCTAGTATGGCTGATCTTTAGAGATAAAATCATTTTTTTGGCTCTAAAGATCAGCACGGATTGGAGGTACTTTTTTTCCAAAAAGTTGTAACCAAGAAACCCATCGCTCTTTTCCCCTCGATGGATCAACACCCCCCCCCCCCTACATTTTCTCGAAAAATTTGGTTCCTACCTATGAAATAGGTGCCTATCTTTCTCTGTATGAGTGTTAATGTAGAGTACACAATTCATCCCTCATAGAGGTGGATTTTGTACTGGGATCCTAGTAAAGGCTAGAGGACTGTCGAGTGTCACTTATTTTTAATAGCTTGCCTCATATTTTGTTTCGAGAAAAGGAAGTTCCTACCTAAAAAGGTGCCTCATAGACCCTATTCAAGGCTAGAGGTTTTTATTACATGATTTTTTAGGGTTTATAATTCTTATATCCTAGTATGAAAATCTTTGGGTCTAACAGAAGTGTGCATGTACGTTGATGTTCATTTAATTTGGTAATCTATAGTAGATTTCATGATTTAACGAAGGATATCTAGGATCAAGTACATTTTGATATTCAGAAGGATCTTAAAAGATATCAAAGTACTCATTCGAATGTAATGAGTTATCAGGATGATGTACTGGATATATTGAGATGAATTCTAGGTCTCATCTAACAGAGAGTGAATTATTCTATTTGCAAAAGTTAATTGAGGGCTATACTTCAATGTATGATGAGGAGAAACCCAATTTGTATGAGCATACGAATGAAATACTTAAGATGATGATCTCTAAAGAGAAGACAACTACTAAGGATTATCTCAAGATCTATCTTGATCATGTTGTCATAGTATCACCTATTCAATATTTAGATCAATACACTTTAGAGATCGTTATTATTTATGTACTAGGTTCTCTCTTCAACTGTATTAATGATTACCCCGTAGTTCCCATATCAACTATGATTGAATATCTGAAAATATGTGTATGATTCCAAGCTCATGTCTTGAAAGGCACAAAAATGTGAGATAGGAAAATAGTGTCAGACAAGGCTTCTAGCTGTAATGAGAAGGCACAACAGGTTAAGCTGTCTAATGGCAAACCTAAAAAGAAATAATATAAGAAATATGCGATAGGTGTGTGTTTGGTTGAATTCTTATTGGATTGACATATGATTGAGGTTACAAGTTAATTCAGCTTTAATAAATATTATGTAAAGAATAAGGATGGTAAAAAAATATCAATCTTAAGCAATTTATATGCAATTTGTAATTTTGAGAATGACATGTTTCGATCAAACTCAATCTACCAATGGTATGTAAGCCTAAGGCTTGGAGACTCATAAGTGAGGATTTAATACCACCTTTTTATATATCAAATTTGTGTGGTGGGTACTAATCTGACCCAATAGCTAATATTTATCAGCACTTTCACATAAATACATCTCATAACTTGACCCATTTTAATATTCATCTAAATACTAGATATACATAATTGTGCTTAGCCTTGAATAAATTACAGGAATAGGCTTTTAATATTAATAAGGATGTATTGAGCTTCATTAAAAAGAAACATCAACTCTTAGTTAAACATGGTTTACTTATGCCTGAAAGTCTCTCAAAAGTGAATATTAGTATGTCCATAGAAATAGTAAAGTATACTTATAAATAGTTTAAGAAAAATTACCCATTTCTAAGTAATTATGATGATTTGGTTAAGATTCTCATGGAGCGTATCCAATGTGCTCGATATGAAACTTTCACAATCAAACTAGCATCAGCCTGCAATTATAAATTCTATCTACTGGCCTTCGTTGACTTTCGTGGAATAATTTACCATGCTGGGGAATTCCATTTTCATGAGCATGATTTAGCTAGAAGTCTAATTCTTTTCTCTAGTGAGAACGTAGTAGATAGTAAATTGACCGTTGAAGTAAATGTATATAGAACAATAAGCAGTGCTGCTTCTTTTCATTGTAAGAAGTTCATAACTTATGAGAGTGCTTTCTTATGGTATAAAAATAATATGGATGATAATTTATCAGATGAGGATCTCCAAATTTTAAAAGATAATGATGTGGCTGATCCCTATCAGTTCATAAGCAAGCATCTATGCCTTAAAAATAGTACTAATCTAATGCAAATTCCTATCATACAAGATACTTGAGAAAGTGCTTATCAAATTATAAGTTATTTTATGTTAGATACAAAATTAGCTTCATTTACTAATCTTATACCATTGATTGAAGATAAAACTCTTTTAATTAAAGATATTTACAGTAATATTTTAGATGACCTTCTGAGATACTAGAACAAGAAAATTGTCTGAATATCCACATAACATAGTAATTCCAAGTCTCACTCATAAATTAATCAAAGTACTCTTCATACCTATGCTATATGGTAAAACTTTATTAAGTATATCAAATGATATTTATTAAAATTATAAACTATTGTTAAGACAACAAGAATGTAGCGAATTAGCTAAAGATATACAATCCTTCTTTAAAGAACGCTATCCAGGTATATTTTATCTAATGGAATTGATTTGTAATGTGGATTAGTTAGCATCAGACATGGATATTTCCATTTTATATAGTGTTCATCCTTAAACAATTGTGTAGGACTATATGAAGTATAAAACTGAACAAATATATGTATTTGATCGTAACCAAAAAAAAGGAGGCAAGTTACTTTACGAATTCCCACAGATGATATGGATCAAAGGAAGAGTCATACGTCTACCTTTTCTAACTTCATTCTTCAGAAAGATGTATACATAGCCAGACGCATGATAAAGGAAATGCATTATTTAAAGGGACATGTCTATATAGTTCATGACAATTTTATTACAACAACATTATTTTCATTCCAAATGCCCCATTAATATATTAAGGTTTGAATTGAATTGGGTAGTCCCATATTACTGATTAACAAATTCATATATATCAATTTGATCAAAAGGGTAAGGATTCGAATGATTTGATTTGGTCTCATTTTTGAACAAATTTTATCAAGAACACAATATTATGTTAAAATGTACTAAAGAACATTATTTATAATCCTAACAAATGTCAATTTTTAATCATTACAATTATTTTATTTCATCTTCACCTTTACAAATTAGGGCAATTAGAGCTATATTGTATACATGATTAAACCATTTTAAGCATCCCACTTTTTATTTTGAAAACACATGCATATTAGTCTTTATTTTGAACAAATTATAAGTGATCATATCTTTAACCAATATCATGATGGAAATTAGCAATTACAAAAAAGAAACACGGCTAAAGTGTGACATTTGTATAGAGAATGTACATAAACAATTAGTTTAGTAGTAGATATAACAGATGAAGCATTTTTGATTATTACAAACCCTCTTCCAATCTCTGAGAATTTTCAAACGGCCAACTAGTTCAAGTTCATTGGTCATTTCTCATTGTAGCGAGCTATTACTCAACAACCATAGTGAGAACACTCAATGAAGTATTGAGGTCCACGCTCGTTGTTCAAATGAAGATATAAGACAAATCGTTGAATTACTGGGACTCCTTGCTTGAGCATAAAAAATGCACATGAGAGATCATTCTCTTTTTCCTCAACATAGAAACTTATTTAGGACCTAGATGTTGCCGAGCAATTTGCAGAATTATTGATAGTGCTGGCTTGGCATGATTGACACCCTTGGGATTACTTAGGAAGAAGGTGATTTGCTGGAAGGCTATTCCGATAACACTGATTTATCTGTCATCCCCGAAGTTCAGTAAAACTAGCATGATGCAAATTGCTTCTAGTGCTTAAAGATCAAATTTTCTTCATGGGTATGCCATGACTATGACGATGCATCAATGTCGTGCAGCGTCTATGTTTCCCAAACCCTAGCAATATGTTTATGTGGACATTTGTGACTTATGTTTCTTTTTGAATATGTTGGAGTTAGAGAGAGATGCCAATGGAGAAAGGTAGAAACTTATAGTTTCTCTAACTATTAAGTTTATTAAGTTTTATTAGGTTTTAAAATTCCATTAATGTTTTAATTTTAAATTATCGAAATATTTAATATACAATATATATATATATATATAACATAAAGAATCATCCTTTTATTTTCATAATAAATTATTTTCAACAAGTTAATGTGTGTGTAGCAAGACACATATGAAAAACAAATACCTTTCAATTTTTAATTATCAATTTAATTAAACAATAAATATATAAATAATTTCAAAAAAATAGATGTTTGGTTTTCCAAATAGAAAAAAAAAATCAAAAGACTACAAGATTTGTAAACTTTATATGGCAAGGCATACATGAAAAAATTATTGGTCATCAAGACACATTCCTAAAAATTTATAAATACTCTTTTTATTAAAAAAAAATATAAATATATATATATTTTAAGTTTATAAATTTTTTAGAATTCATATTAATTTTTATGAAGATGATATGAAATAATTTTAAAGGCATAAAATTTTATATTATTTGATATAATTTAAAATTTATAAAATTCTCAAAATTACTTAAAGTGATATACTTTTTAAGAATAATTTATATTTATTAAATTTAATAAAGACGGAATATTAAAAGCTAATATTATAAATTTAACTCAATTATTTAGTTCTTATAAATTTCAATAGGGGCAAACATCTCTGTATTTATCTTTAAATATTAATTAATTTTCATTTAAAGATTATGAAAAATTAGAAATTTTTTTATAATTCAAAATTTTCAAATTTTTTTAGTAATTATTTTTTATAAAATTTTTTTTAGGGATAAAACTATTTTTTATACTTAAAATAATATTAATATTTACTATTTTTTTCATTAAATATGATATTTTTGTAAATATATTATATTTTATCATACAATGAATTATTTAATCTTTTTATTAGTAGAAATTTTAATGTATGTTCATTTTTTTTAAATATCTTTAAAAATTTTAATAATTATAAAATTAATTATTTAATGTTATTATCGTCTATATTAATTGTTATTGTAGACGTTATTAATAGGTATTGTAGTCTATATTAATATTAATTTTTTTTGTATTTATAGATTTTTAAAATTATTTTTTATAATAACATATTTTATAAATATAGGAGAAGAATGTGTCATACAAGGATCGCTCATCTATTGACCATGGAATAAGTACCTTTAATATACAAAATTAAATAAAATATTAAAATAAATAATATATAAAAAAAAATTAAATCATTAAAGATTAGTGATGAAAATTATGTCCAGCCCAAATATCTTGGGAAAAATTGATAGCTAAATGGATATATTTTGTGAAAAATAAAATTTAAGAGATAATCGCTTGCAATAAAATATAAAATAGTAAAACAAAATTTAAGATAATTATGTAGTGATGGATTTTGTCTCGATATAATTAGCTAGGAAAATTCGATAACGAAATCCATTACTAAATTCCTCACAATTCTTGGCGCGTAATTTATTAAATATTAGCAATGGAATATTTTCAAACAAACATTTCCATTGCTAATCTATCACTAATCTATCGCAAAATTTTAATTTAATGTAAAATCAAATATCTGTTGTTATTTCCAAGCTAATATTTCGCTAATTAGCTAGAAATTTTATCCATAGCTAAATTTCCCTAGCTAAATCGATATTTTCTTATAGAGGAGATAGATAGAAAAGATAGATAGACAGATAGATAAACAGATAGATATATTCATAGATAGATTGGTAGATAGATAGACACATATATAGATAGATAGACAGAATGATATACAGATAAGTAGAAAGATAGATAGATATACAGTTTAATAGACAGTTTGATAGACATATTGATAGAAAGATAAAATAGATAGATAAATAGATAGAGTAATAGAAATATTGAAAGATAGATTGATAAATAGATTGATAGACATATTGATAGAAAGATTGATAACTAGATTTATAAAGAAATTGATAAATAAATTGATAAATAAATTGATAGACTAATTGTTAGAAAGATTGATAGACAAATTGATAAACATATAGATAGACATATAGATATATAGATAGATAGAAAAATAGTTAAATAGATCGATAAATATATAGATTAATAAAAAGATAGATAGATAATAGATAGATAAATAGACTGATAGATAGACTAACATATAGATAGATTGATTGATTAATTGATAGATAGATAGATAAACAAATAGATAGATAGATAGATAAATAGAAAGACAGATAAATAGATAGAAAGACATACATACAGATAAATAGATAGATAAATAGATAGACAAATAGATAGACAAATAGATAGATAGATAGATAAACATATAGATAGATTGATAGATAGATAGATTGACATATATAAAGATAAATATACAAATAGACAGGCAGATAAATGGATATATAGAAAAATAGTTTTGTAAGTAGATTTTTGGCAGTTAGATAGACAGACATATAGATAGGTAAAGAAACAAAAAAATAGATAGAGAGATAGACAGACGAACTAGTAGAAATACAAATAGATAGATAATTTGAATTTTAAATTGATAGATAAATTGATAGACAGAAACATAAATAGATAGATTGAAAGATAGATATATAGATTATATAGATTAGTTATATATATTGATAGATAGATTGACAAATAGAAAGATAGAAAGATAAATAGATATATAGTCATAGAGATAGATAGATAGATTGAGAGGTATAAACAGAAAGCTAAACAGAAAAATAGACAAAAAGATAGAAAGATAGACAAGTCGATGGACATATAGATAGACAGAAAGATAGTCAGATAGATAAATACATACATAGAAAGATAGATAGACCGATGTATACAAATATTAATATAGAGATTGATAGAATGATTGAAAGATATATTAATAGATAGATTGATATTCAAATTGATAGATAGTTGATTGGAAGAGAGATAGATAGAATGATAGATAACTAGATAAAGATATATATCATTGATAAATATGCATATAAATAGATAGATGGATTGGAAAATAGATATATAGATAGAAAAATTAAAAGAATTACAGACAGATAGAAGATAGAAGATAGATAGATAGATAGATCTATAGATAATAGAATATTAGACAGATATATAAAGTGATAGAAAGACTTATAGATAGAGAGATAGATTGGCCGACAGATGATAGAAAGATTGATTGATTGATTGATTTATAGATATACAGATTGATTGATTGATTGACAAATTGATAGAAAGATTGATAAACATGCCGATAGATAGATTGATACATAGATTGATAGAAATATTGAATAAAAGATTGATTGACAAATTGATAGACAGAAAGATAGATAGATAAATGGATAGATAGGCATTTAGATAGATAGACATATATATATATATATATATATATACACAAATAGATAGACAAATAGATAGATATATAGATATATAGAATATTAGATAGATAACTAGCCCGATAGATAGATAGAAAGACTGAAAGATAGATAGATAGATAGTTAGTTAATTAGTTAGATAGATAGAGAAAGAGATAGATATAAAGATAGATACATAGATTTAAATATAGAATGATAGATATAAAGATAGATAGATAGATAGACAGATAGATAGATAAATAGATTGACAGACAGACAGATAGATAGATATAAATACAAATATATAGGTAGAGAGATAGACAAAAAGATAGACAGAAAGAGAGATAGCTAGATAAATAGATAGATAGATAAATAAAATTACAGATAGATAGACAGATAGATAGAAAGATAGATAGATAGAATTAACAGAAAGATAGACAGATAAATAAACAAATAGATATAGTGATAGATAGATATACAGATAGATAGACATATATATAGATAGATAAATAGACAGATTGATAGACTAATAGGAAGAAAGAAAGAAAGATAGATAGATACACATATTGATTGATAGACAAATAGATATTCATATAAATAGATAGATTATATACAGACAGATAGATATATAGACAAATATATACTCAAATAGATAGATAGATAGACTTATTGATAAACATATAGAATCACAGAAAAATACACTGATAAATAGATAGGTATATAAATAGATATATAGATATATAGACAGAGAGACAAATAGTTAATTAGACAGACAAAGGTTAAGTAGACAAATAGACAGGCTGATAGACATTCATTCAAATAGAAACCAACCAAATAGATAGATAGATAGACAGACATGCATATATGCAGACCGACAGGTAGATAGGTTGACAAACAAACAAATAGATAGAAAGATAGATATACAATTTGGTAGACAGATGGATAGATAGATAGATAGAAAAAGGGTAGATAGATTCTTAGACTGATAGATTGATTGATTGATAGATAGATATAAAGATAGACAAATAAATAGAATACTAGATATAAAGATAGATAGTTAGACACAGAGATATACTTATAGATGGATAGATAGATAAATAATTATAAAGATATATAGGAAGATAGATTGATAAATAGAAATATAGATTGATTAATTTATAGAGAAATAGATTGATAAAAAAATTTATAGACAAATAGATAGATTGAGAGACATATTGATAAATAGATTTATAAACAATTTGATAAATAGATTTATAAACATATTGATAAATAGATTCATAGATAAATTGATAGACAAATAGATAGACAATTTGATAGTTAGATATATAGATAGATATATAGACAAATAAATAGACTTATAGATAAATAGGTAGAAAGACAAATAGATAGATAGATTAATAATTATATAAATATTTAGATTATTAGAAAGATAGATTGACATATAGATAGATAGAAAAATTGATAGATAAATAGATAGACATATATATAGACATATAGATAGACATATAAACAAACATATATATCGATAGATAGATAGATAGATATAAAGATGGAAATATAGTAGATAGAGAAATAGATAGGCATATTGATAAATAGATTAATAGACACATAGAGAGATATATTGATAGACAAAATTATAGATAGATAGAAAGCAAGATAGACAAATAGTTAGACAAATCGATAGACAGATAGATACATAGATAGATAGACATTTAGATAGATAGAGATAAAGATATTTAGGTAGATATGTAGACAGATAAATAAAAGATAGAAAAACAAATAGACAAATAATTAAATAGATAGATAGATAAAAAAATAAATAGATAGACAAATAGACAAATAGACATATAGATAGATAGATAGATAGTTTGATATTTAAATTGATAGACTGATTCATAGATAGATAGATAAATTGATTGACAGATAGATAGATATATTAGATAGACAGATTGATAGATATATAAGTAGATAGATACACATATAGATAGATAGAAAATAGAAAGATAGATAGATTAAATGACATATAGATAGATATATAGACAAAAAGATAAATGCAAAGCTTGAATGATAAATAGATAGATAGATAGATAGAATGATAGATATTTTGATATATAGATTGTTTGACAAATTGAATGATAGATTGAAAGATAGATTGATAGAGAGATTAATATATAAATTGATAGATAGATAGATAGACATATAGATAGATTGATAGAAAATTTGATACATAGTTGGATAGATAGATATATAGAAACAGTTAGATAGATAGATATAAAGACAAATAGATAGATAAATAGAAAGATATTATATATAGATAGATAGACAGATAGATTAACATATTGATGGATAGATTTATACACTAACAGATAGACATATAATATATATATATATATATATATATAGACAAATTGATAGATAATTGATAGATAGATTATTAGTCAAATAGATAGACAAATAGATACAAAGGTAAAAAGAAAAATAGATAGAAAAATAGAATGACAGATAGATAGAAAGATAGACAGATAGATAGTTAAATAGATAGGTAGAAAGATATATAGGCAATGAGATAAATAGATAGATAAATAGAACAAAAGATACATAGATAGAAAGATAAATAGATATACTAATAAATTGAATGATATATAGTTATACAAATTATATTTACAGATTGATATAGAGAATGATAGACATATAAATAGACTGATAAATAGTCTAATTGATAGATAGAAAGATAGATAGATAGATAGACAAACCAAAAGATAGATAAAAAAACACTTAGACAAAAAGAAAAATAGACAAATTAATACATAGGTTGATAGATACATTAATAAATAAATTTATAGATAGATAGATAAATAGAATGATAGATAGATACGTATATAGATTGATAGATAGATTGATAAGAAGATAGATAGATATATCTATAGACAGATTGAAAGACACATAGAAAAATTGATTAATAGACAGATTGATAGATATATAGATTAATAGGTTGATATACATATAGATAAATAGATATATAATAGATAGATAATTAGTTAAATAGACAAATAGATAGACCAATACATTATTATATTGATAGATATATAAATACATAGATAGATAGACATGTAGATAGATAGATTGATAGGCAGATAGACAGATAGATAGATAGATAAATATATAGACAAATAGATAAACAAAAAAATAAATATATAGATAAAAAATTAGATAGATAGATAGATAGATCGATAGATACAAAGATAGAAAGATAGATAGATAAAAGATAGATAGATATATAGATTGACAAATAGATAGACAAATAGATTGATAGATATAGACAGATATATAGACAAATAGATAAATAGATAGATAGATAGACAAATAGATTGATAGATAGATACATAAATAGATAGAAAAATAAATAGATAATTAGAGATACATATAGATAGATAGTTAGATAGATAGATATATAAATAGATAGATAGATAGTAACCAAATAGATAGGTAGATATAAAGATAGATCGATAGCAGAAAAATAGATAGTCAAAGTGATAGTCAAGTAGACAAATAGTCCGACATATAGACAAATAGCCTAAAAGATAAATAGACAAGTAAATAGTTAGACAGATAGATAGAATATTAGATAGTTAGATAGATGGATGGACAAATAGATAAACTAAAAGATAGACTTTTTGATAGAAATATTGATAAATAGATTGATAGATAGTTAGTTTGATTGATTGATAACTAGATTGATAGACATATAGATAGATTTATACATAGATAGATATAAAGACAGATAGAACAATAAATATATAGAAAGATTTATTAAAAGATAGATTCACATATAGATAGTTAGATAGATAGATAGATCGATGAACAGATAGATAGACAAATTGATTGATAGATAGATTGATAGATAGATTGATAGACAAATTTATAGATATATTGATAGATAGATTAATAGATAAATATATAGTTAAACATATAGATAGACAGATAGATAGATAGATAGAGAAATGATAGACATATAGATATATAGATAGATAGAGAAATATAATATAGATATATAAACCAATTGATAAATTGGTATATAGATAGATAGATCGAATGATAAATAGATAGAATATAGACAAATAGATAGATAAATAGATAGATATACTAGAAATATAGATAGATTATTAGACAAATAGATAAACTGATAGATAGCAATATAAATGATAGTTCAATAGGCAGATTTATAGACAAATATATTTACAGATAGATAAATAGATAGACAGATAGATTGTCATATAGATTGATAGATAGATACACAAAAATATAGATAGATAGATAGAAAGATAGATAGATATTTAGACATATATATATATATA
>JAREIK010003237.1:720000-736709 GCA_029783825.1 Sapria himalayana
TTTAACGATGAATTTTCCCTTGCTAATATAATTCATGATTTAGCGACGGATTTAGCGACAGATTTTTCCTTACTAATAAAATATATGATTTAGCGATGGATTTAGTGACAGATTTTCTTTTGCTAATATAATCCGTAATTTAGCGACGGATTTAACGATGGATTTAGCAACAAATTTTTCCCTACTAATAAAATACATGATTTTGCGACGGATTTTTCCTTGCTAATAAAATACATGATTTAACGATGGATTTAGCAACGAAAATTTCCTTACTAATATAATCAATGTTTTAGCGATGAATTTAGCGACGAACTATCCCTAGGTAATAAAATCTATATTTTAGCTACGGATTTAGCGAGCGAATATCCCTAGCTAATAAAATCCATAAATTAGTTACAGATTTAGAGATGAAATTTCAGTAGAAAATAAAATCCTTAATTTTGCGATAGAATTTGGGAGGGAATTTCTCTAGCTAATTATATCCGTAATTTAGCTACGGATTTAGCGACGGTATTTTTCTAGCCATTATTTAATTATATAATTTTTTTTATTTATTATTTGTATTAAAATTTTATTTAATTTTGTTTATTAAATTTATGTTATTAGTCTATAGATGAGCAATCTTTGAAACACACATTCTCCTCATAAAATAAAATAAAATTGATATTATAAATAATTAATTTAAAATATATAAAAATACAAAAAAAATTATATTAATAAGGACTAAAATAACTATTTTTATGATGTATTATTTTTTAAAAAAATTATAAAAAAAATTCTAAATTTTTTTTAAGAAATTAAAGAATTTAAATTAAAGTAACATTAAATAATTAATTCAATAACTATAATAAATTTTTCAATAATTTAAAAATTAAATTAACATACATTAAAATTTATAATAATTTAAATGTAAATTAATTCAATGTATGATAAAATAGAAAATATTTTCAAAAATATCTAAATTGACGAATAAACTTGTAAATATTAATATTATTTTAAGTAATAAAAAAATTTTATGATTATAGATAACTTTTAAAAAAATAAATAATATAAATCTTGAAATAAAATAAAAATATAATTTTTTTCAATAAAGTTAAAAGAAAATAAAATAATAATTAAAAATAAATATATAGATGTTTAATCCTACTAAAATTTATACAGATTAAACAATTGAGTAATATTTTTACAATTAGATTTAAACATATTATTTTTGTAAAAATAAATATGAATTCTTAAAAATTTATAACCATAAAATATAAATGTTTATAGATTTTTTAACATTAAGAGTATTTTATAACTTTTAGGCGAGCGGCTAGAAGACAAATCCTCTTTTCATTCATGTCTTATTATATGAAGTTTGTTAATTTCATACCTATTTAATATATATTTTTTAATGTGAAACATATTTTTTTAATGCAAAACATATTTTTTTTTATTTTTTATATATTTATTGTATAATTAATATTATAATAAAAATTTATAAGGTATATGTTTTTCATAAGTTCAGCTTGCTATACCCACATTAATTTGGTTGAAAAAATTTTGATAGTAAATAAAATTAATAAGTATTTTTTTATTATGTATATATATTGTTTATTTAATATTTTAATAATTAAAAATATAAATATTATCCTAAAATATACTTTCTCTCTCTCGACTTGACACATCTAGCCGAATTCCTCCTCATTCCACCATTATCTCTTGATGCCGATTAAACAAAAATTCATTCAAGGTTTAAGTTTTAATTTGTTATAGATTTGAGGTACGTTCATCGATTATCATTGGATTGCTTAATCGAAGAGTAAGCATTTTTTTCTGTTTTTTTGTTTCTGAAATTCATCTTTAATCACCATACGGCATGCTTGGATAATGTATAAAAACTTATTCATATAAATGCTTAATGTATTTGTAATATAATGCATTTTCATTGTGTGGATTCTGATGCTTGGATACTGTTTTAATTGTGATGCATTCATCGATTATGCCTTGTCATTTCGAATTTATTCTTTAATCACCATACACACCATGATATAATGCTTGGATACTATTTTTGTTTCCGAATTCCTCCTCATTCCTCCTCAATATATAAACAGTATATATACTTAGGTTTGCCAACTTTATATCTACAAAAATAGTATACATCAATATTCATTTGTATTTTATACATAACTAGTATACACACTTAGGTATATTGACTTGATATCTATAAAAATAGTATACATCAATATGCATATGTATTTTATACATAACTGGTATACATAATTAGGTATTCCGACTTGATATCTACAAAAAATGTTTAGAAATGAGTAATGATTGAATTTAAAAATAAAATAAAAATATAATATAATATAATATAATATAATAAGTAAAATAAATAGAATATATAGAATAGACAGAATAGACAGAATAGATAAAATAAATAAAATAAATAAAATAAATAAAATAAATAAAATAAATAAAATAAATAAAATAATAGTTTAGTATGTCAAATAAAATTAAATTGATTATACTAGATTGAATCAGTTTGAACTATTCTACCAACTTCTAGAAAACTCAATAATATTCACACATGTAATTGAAATAATTGAGCAATAGTTTCTCAATTCACTCTAAAATGTTCTCATGATATATGTTGTTGTGTGCTAGGAATCCCAGATCACTTTTATTTATAGGCAAGATTCCAAGTTATTTAATTTTTGATGCAACATTTAGTAAGCCAACACATAGCTTTCACATGTCAAGTTAATCCTTGGCAGGTATACACATCATCATATAACAAGAACACTTTCAAGCACTTGGCATTAATGCACGACAACACATAGTAAGCACATATAATCAAATCACTCATGTAAGCCAAGACATGGAAATCATACATACGAACACATGCTATTCATGCAAGTAAGCATGTGATAAGCTTGTAAGTCAACATATGATTTAAAAATAATTATTCTTATTAATTTTTTCATACTTTATTGTAATTTTCCTTCATGGTTTATTTATATTCTTATTGTTGCACTTATCTTTAACAAAGATTATCATGGTGTGTGTGTGTGTGTGTGTGTGTGTGTGTGTGTGTGTGTAAAGATTTATATTTATCACGTATCTAATATTTTGTAAATTAAATTTATCTCAAACATAATAACTTCATATTTATGTTTCTTGAAATAAAACACTTATATTTCTAATAATTTCAATATTCCTTTAATAGATGTCTCTTAGTATGTGATTCCTTGTGATATCTCCTATGTTAGTGATGAGTGGATTTGTTGAATCAAGTTTGTAATATTAAAATAATGATTTCATACTGATATAATAAGATCAACATATAGCAAAGTGTCATGGACACTCAAGCAAAGATAGTATAAAATATATGAACCAAACTTTTTTGTACATAATTACTCTCAAGAATAATATTTTTAAAAACAAATAGTATGGTAATAAAAATCCAAACCAACTACATGGTAGAATGATCGGCAAAAGATGATGAATACTCTAACACTGAAAGTATGAGTCTGATCCTCGTAGATGTGGGAAACATTGTCCATAGTGCTATCATTTATCATGTTGTTCAATTGTTGGGATGCGAGTTTTACCTATTCTAATCATGAAGCCTCATAGCTTATATACTCGATATGTAAAGCTACATCAATCATTTTTATTCATTATGTAAAGCATAAGTTTTAGTTCGATATTATAATTATTGATAATTATTTTTTTTATCATCTTTTTTTTTTCATTTTCATGTATTAATCTTCATATTCTTTTCTCAATGTGTATATATATATATATATGGAGATGTAGATATATGGAAGAAATTTATGATGCTTTAGCAGAACATCTCTTTGCTATAGAAGCAGTAGTAAATGGTCATTCAAAGTAACTTCCTACTCGTGTGGAAAATTGTAGAAATATAATATTTCTTCTTCTCTCTCTCTCTCTCTAAACATCATTACTGACCATATGTTAGATATTTATTGAAGTTGTATGACTATATATAAATATTTGTATAACTATATATAAATAATTGTATAACTATATAACACTCTATATAATTAAATATAACAATATTTGTAAGTATGTATACATATTTGTAAATCTATATATTTATTCATAACTTTATATATTTATGTATAACTATTTGTATGAGTATATCTATATATAACTATATGTTTAACTATATAAAAATATTTATAGTTATATATACTATATGTATAATAACATATAACTATAAATAATTGTATCTTATTATATGTATTACTATAAAAGCTTTATGCATAACTATATTTAAATATATAATTTACAACTTATATTTAATATACATTTGCATATATTAGTATTCAAAAATGTATTTTATTATATCTATACCTATACATAACTATAGGTATAGATATATAAAATTATATAAATAAATATATATACCTGCATGTATAGATATAAGTTTAACTATACGTGTAACTATATGTATAACCACATGAATGTATATATATATGTAAAACTATATACTTGTTTATAACTTTGTATATATTTATGTATAACTAAATATACCTTCTCATATGAATATATATATATATATATATATATATCTAAATGTTTAACAATTTATAATTTTTTATAACTATATATATTATATGTATAATAACATATAACTATACATAATTTTATATTATTAATGTATAACCTATATTTAAATATATAATTAACAACATATATTTAATATACATATTTATATATTAGTATAAAAAATGTATTTTAGTATATCCACACCTATATATAACTATATGTACAAATATATGAAATTATATGAACAAATATATATACATACATGTATAAATATAAGTTTAACTATACGTGTAACTTTATATATAACTACATGTAGCAATATTTATAATTATATGTATAAAAACATATAACACAATGTTTAACTATATGTGTATAACTATATATAAATATTCTTATAACTATAAATAACTCTATATAAATAAATATAACTTTATTTTTAATTATGTATACATATATGTATACATATATGTAAATCTATATAATTGTTTATAACTTTGTATACAGTTATTTATATTTACTTATAACTACTTGTATGCATATATCTATATATAATTATATATTTAACTATATGTAACTATTTATGACTATATTTACTATATGTATCCTAGCATATAATTATATATGGGATAATATTAATTTGTGGAACTAATTTGAAATTAAATGGCATAAGATGTAATATCAACAATATGTAAGCACGTAGAATGAGAGTGTCTGATGATCAAGCTCATATATGGTATATTACAAATAAGGGTCATACTCTTACCTAATCCCAGCCCTTGGGCCTCAGGCACAAATATGAACTTATGTATGACAAAAGATGTAATATTTGATAGGTTTGTACAAAAGAAATTTTATTTTCTTTTATATAATTTTTCATTCTAACACTACACTCTCAGTCTCTCTCTCTCCCTCTCCTCCTTCAAACATTAAATGTCTTTTTTTGGCTTTTTTTTTCTTGTGCATTATCGTACTTTGCACCTTTTATCTAGTATAACTATGATATCTATTAATCTTTATCGTGCTAAAATTTACGTTATCTATTAATGTATGTTCTGCAAATGCATTGCCTCAATATTAATGATATTTAAATTTTAAACATTCATCTATTGGTAATTTTATTTTATTATTTGTATATTTTGAAGTAATTGAATATTTTATTTATAATAATGATTAGGCATTATTTTTTGTAAATAAAATAGGGCAAAATAAGCTCAGATCGTCAGTGGATGTATAGAATGGTAATTAATGGATTTTTGAATGAAGATTTTTTGACTAGGCTTGAAACTTTTATCAATTTTGCACGTAGTCAATCGAGATTGATAGTGGAGAAAAAATTAAGTGTCCATGTAATCATCGAAAGTGTCAAAATATTACTTTTCGTGATAGAAACACTATAAGATATCATTTGGCAAAATATGGCTTTGTGCCAAATTATTTTATTTGGGTTTATCATGGAGAAAGTACAGTGGCTTTAAATATTAACCAAAATGAGTGTGTTGAATCATTTGCTTGTGGTGAAGAATCATCAAACATATACCATAGAATGATCATGGAAGCTGCTGGTGCAGACTTCAATATGGATTACATGGATGAACCACCTAATCCTGAAGCTTAGAAATTTTATGTAATGCTTAAAGTTGCAGATAACGAGTTATGGACTGGTTGTAAAACACATTCGCAATTGTCACTTGTGGCTCGACTAATGAGCATTAAGTCAGAAAATCATATGTCTGAGAAATTATTTGATCAGGTGACAAAACTGATGAAGGAGATTGTTTCAGATAATAATTTGATTACTAACAACTTTTACAACACTAAGAAGTTACTACGAGAAATGGGTCTACCAGTGGAAAAAATTGATTATTATTTAAATGGATGCATGTTATATTGGGGTGGTGATAGTGATTTAATTAGCTGTAAGTTTTGTGACCATCCTCGATTTAGGAAGGCACCTCGTGTTGTAGAAGCGTGAAAAAAATTGAAGAGTATCTTTAAGATGTATTATTTTCTATTAATTCCTCGCTTACAGAGACTATATGCATCAAATACTACAACAAATAATATGAGGTGGCATTTCGAGCATGAGGTTGAAGAAGGGGTAATGCGTCATCCATCAGATTCACCTGCTTGGAAGCATTTTAATTATATACATCAAAATTTTGCAGCATAAAGTCAAAATGTGAGATTGGGTCTCAATACTGATGGATTTCAGCCATTTGGGAAATCTGGACAACAGTATTCAACTTGGCTAGTGAAAGTGATACCTTATAACTTGCCTCTGTTGTTGTGTATGAAGGAGCAATATATGTTTTTGTCAATATTAGTTCCAGGGCTAAAAAAATTTGAAAGACATGCTGAATGTTTTCCTGCAACCTCTTATTGCAGAGTTAAAATATTTATGAGATGTTAGCGTGAATACATATGATATCTCAATGAAGCAAATTTTCATTATGTAAGCTTCCCTTATGTGGACGGTAATTGACTTTCCTACATATTCAATGTTGTCTGGCTGGAGTATTGTAGGACAATTCACATGCCCGTATTGCATGACAACTTATAATGCATTTACCCTCAAAGTTAGTGGTAAATATTCATGGTTTGATAACCATCGTATGTTTTTACCTATGAATCATCCATTTCAAAGAAATAGAAGTGCATTTCGAAAAAATAAAACTGTGATGACAGTTGCACCAGCAGTTCATTCAGGAGTTGAAATTATTACAGAGATTCATAGTTTGGGTTTGAAGAAGGTAACTGAAAACAATGCTACTGAAAGTAATGGACAAATAGGCAAATTATTTGGATGGAGGAAATGTAGTATATTTTGGGACTTGCCTTATTGGAAGTCCAATTTAATTCGTTATAACTTAGATGTAATGCATACTGAAAAAAATATTTTTGACAATATTTTTAATATTGTCCTTAATTTAGATGGAAAGACAAAAGACACTTTAAAATCAAGGTAATAGCTGAATGATTACTATCTGCGTCCTGAATAGAAACTCAATGAGAAAAGAGGAAAATTACCTAAAGCTTGCTATACACTTGATAAGAAGGCAAGATAGATATTGTGTGAATGGGTTATAATTTTGAAATTTTCTGATAGATATGTGTCAAATATGGGTAGATGCGTGGATATGAAGAATCTTAAGTTATTTGGAATGAAAAGTCATGACTATCATGTATATATGCAGAGATTAATATCAATTACATTCCATGAATTACTTCCACAAAGTATTTGGAAGGTCTTTATAGAACTAAGTTTGTTTTTCAAACATCTAATTGCAACCACAATCAAAATAGATGACATAGTGAGGCTGGAGAATGACATTTCACTTATTATTTGTAAGCTTGAATGGATATTCCCACTGAGTTTTGTTGACTCATTGGAGTATTTGTCGGTCCATTTGGCATATGAAGCAAGGATTGTAGGGCCAGTGCAATTTAGGTGGATGTATCATTTTGAGAGGTAAATACATATAATTTGCTGTGTTTTATTATTTCGTACTTTAAGTAATATTGTTATTTAATCAAATTGAAACCTAACATTGTGGTTGTAGGTATCTTCGAAAGTTGAAATTGAATGTTAGAAACAAGGCAAAAGTTGAAGGTTTAATTTGCAATGCATATTTAGTAGAAAAAGCATCATCATTTTGTTCTTATTATTTTGATGATCATGTCAATACAAAGAATAAAAATGTGCCGCAGAATTATGAAGGTAATGTGATGGTAGAAGATGATTCTGTGGATAAATTATCTATCTTCAAGTACCCTGAAAGAGCATTTGGAAGAGAAATGAAAAGATGTATGATAGATGAAGAGTACAAAGCAACCAGGAGCTATGTTTTAATTAATTGTGTGGAGGTTGTACCATACATTGAGTATGTACACACAAAATGGTTGCATGTTTAATCATAGTTTAATTTTATCTTTAATATGTATTATTAAAAATTGATATACATTTTTCTTTCTCTTTTTATTTTTGTGCAGTATTTATGTTGAGCAGTTAAAATATAGGCAACAAGCAATTTCCAGCAATGATGTCGATTATATGCTAGAAACTGAATTTGTGAATTGATTCAAAAATTATGTGAGAATTATTAAGTTTTAAATTTTGAATTATTTAATTTATTATTATCTTTTATTTGTTAATATCAATTTTTTAATTTATGTCACAGGCAATTGATCCTTCAAATGGAGATTCAGATATTTTTATTCAGAATCTAAGTAAAGGCCCATTTTGATATGTGACAACCTATCTTGGGTATTTTGTTAATGAATATAAATTTTACACAATCGGGCATGATTCTTTTAAAATAACATTGAATAGTTGTGTATGCATTAAAGGTGCAAAATATAGTGCAGATGAGATGATTATTATGATCAACTCAAAAAAGTTATTAAGTTGGAGTATCATGGACTCGAGAATAATAAGATTGTATTATTTAAGTGTGAGTGGTTTGATCCTATACCAAATGTGGGCACAAAGATTAATTTGGATTATAAGCTAATGGATGTTAATCATAAACGCAAATATAATTGATATGGACCATTTATTATGGTAGTTCAAGCTGCTCGGGTATATTATTGTACATATTTGAGTTATCTCATGAAAAGAGAGATTGGTGGATGATTTGCAAGATCAAAGCTCGATCAAAATTTGAAGTATCAACATCGCAACAAAGAAGTGCAGACTTAGAAATTGTACCGACATTCCAGGAAGATGACATAAATAATATTGAGCCTTTGAATGTAGATGAATATCCAGAAATTTTATATGATTCAAATGGTGGCACAATAGAAATTGAAGATGATCAATTTCTATCTGAAGATGAGTTCGAACTTCTATCGGAATCAGATGAAATATCAGAAGATCCATTGGAGGATGACAGTGATGCCGATAATTAAATTGTTATAATTTTAGTATAAATTTAAACTATCAAAGATGTTTTATATTTTATTGAAATCTATCAGTGTGTTTTATTAGAAAATGCATGCTTGTTCATCATATTTCTATTTTTTGTTCTTTATTTTAATTTGTACTAATGGTGTCCTAAAGGACGTGGTTGTGGTGGAGGTGGATGTGGACACGGAAATGAACCAAATTCATCTAGTATGTTACATCATGTTGTAGAATATGTACCATCTCATAGCCACCATATCTTGACTTTAACATCACAATCACCATCTCCATTTCTATCACCATCACCATCATTGAGAACTCTACAATTACCTTTATCAGATGTAAGCCCACCACCGATTGTGCTTCATGCTCACACTTTTGATCTATCTCTATCTTCTACACCATAATTTACACCGATTGTTCCCTCATTTACAATACAAACGACATCATCAAATATTGTGTTTTCCTTTGTAGTCAATGCAAAGTTAGAAATTGATATTGTGGATGAGAGGTAAAAGAAATATGTATAAATGACTTAAAAAAAAAATTTATGTTACTGTCAGTTGTTTATTTTATATTGTTATGATTTGCTTATTTTCTATGTTATTTATTTATTTGTACAGTTTTATTCCATCTCACAAATGTTCGACTATAATTACAAAGACTTTCAAGAAAATGGTTGATGCTAAAGTTTTCTCTTGGAAGAAAGTTTCTGAATCGACAAAGGATTCATATTTTAATGACTTTCTGGTAGAAATAACAAAACAAAAGAATAAAAAAATAATTATCTAATTACTTAACATTTATGTTTGTTATTATTCAAGCAGTAAATAATTATGTTCTTGTTGTTAATATATATTCTTTTGTCATTTTTCTATTTATAGAATTAGTGCACATGGCCACCCAAATTTGATGAAAAAATAAAGTCATTATGAGAGATCAAAGCTGCTCAATGGTATTCTGATTTTGTCCATAAATTTATGAAAATGAAAGAAATGCCTGATTTTATATCCGAGGAAGACTGGCCCGAGTGACTTAGTTATTGGGAGGAGCTAGATATAATGAAAAAATCAGATATTGCATGCAAAAATTGACTAAGTAAGGTTGCTGGACTAGGTACAAAAATCTGTCGACATACTGGAGGGTCAAAGTCGAACATTTAGCATGCTCGAGATTTGATACAAATTTAAAATTCTAAACATTTCTATATTTAGTGGTTGTCCTAATAGTCCAATAAATAAAATCTCTACATGGTTTATTATTTTGTTAAATTTTTATATCATTTGTTTTTTTATGAATTAATAAAAACATATTCTAGGCTAGAAAATTGGGTCGAGATCCAAATTTTTATGAGATTTTCAGGAAGATACATGTGAAGAAAGTGGATGGTCAGTATGTTGACAACAAGTCTCAGATGATTGCAGTAAGAAATTGTTATATTAATTAGACTTTATAAAACTACAGTACATTATGAAAATTATTTTAAATGAAAAATATTTATTTTATTTTTTGTAAATCTAGAATAGTTTTTATCTCTATTTTATCTCAAGACCTAATGGAGGAACGTGTGACCGCTGCTCATCAACAAGTTGAGGGTTCTATGGATCTTCAACCAATTGATTATGATCTTATTTATTTGGAGACAATAGGAGGTCGAAACAAGTAGTGAGTGTATGGAATCGACTCTAAGGTAGTGGCATTTTGTTGTAGCAGTAGTGCTTCTAATTCATATGTCTCAACAATGGCAGATGAGGCAGTCGAACAACAAACATTGGAAACAAATGAACGTATTGTGGATATGGAGACCGAAATGAAAAAGAAGGATGAGCAGATAACTATTTTGATAGAAGAAATGCAAGAAATTAAAGAAATTAAAAAAGCAATGCAACAGCAGATGTCCTATATAGAGTCACAGTTAGCGTCATTGGCGCATCAAATAGCATTCCGAGATCCAGCTGCGAATCCTCGCAAGAGAAGCTAGCATTCCCTACAAATTATGAAGATGATTGAGTATGAGAATTATTTCTGAACTGTTATTTATTTGTGTCTATGTGTAGCAAATAATTAGGATATTTTTTTGCAGGTTTCAAATTTTTTTTTCTAGTTTCAAATAATTAGTTTTGTTCTTTGCTTTTTCGATAAACCAAATTTTGAATCTTTGCAAGACACATTATGTGAGAGAAAAAAAATTCTGATTCAAAGCATTCAAACATTACCATCGTCCTTCCAATGCATAAGTCCCATATTTACTAATTTCATCTTTATCAAAAAGAGGGCTAGCTTATCTTATATTTATTATTCTAAAAACATTTTACTTTTTCACTCTTTTTATCTCTAAACATAATTGTTGGACATCTTTTTGATTTTTGTTGAAGTTGTATGACAATCAACATAATTTTGTGTTTGTTCATATCTATAATATTTGTTTTTATATATCTGTGAATATGTTTTTGTGTCTCTAAATTTTTTGGATAGAGTTTTAGCCTATTATAGGTATGTAAAAGCCTATATTCAGTGGCGGCAGCAGTGGCAGAGATGGTAGCGATGGTTGTGGCGGTAGTGATGGTAGCGGTAGCATCAGTGATAACGGCGGCATCAGTGGTAGCGACGGTAGCTGCGGTAGTGGCAGCATCAGAGGTAGCGGCGACAGTGGCGGCAGCAGTGGCAGTAGTGGCAGGAGTGGCAATGGTAACTAGAGCACCAGCAACAGCAACAAATCTGGTATATACATACGCATATAGTCAGTATATATGTACATATAATATGACAATATTTTATGTACATATATATTGTGAATATATATGTACTCAATATATATGTACGCATAATACTGTAGTTTATATGTACATATACTACAGTAATATATGTATGAGTGAAATGCTAGTATATATGTACATATTTACTACAGCAATATATATTTATCAAAACATAGTTTTTTTTATTTATTTGGATTTGATTTGGTGGTTTAAATTTCGTACAGATATGGTATCGCATTGTTTCCTATACGAAGCTTGTATAAGTGAAGACATATTTAAACAAACATGAAGCTCCGTGACTCGGACATCATTTTTGCAGTGGAAAGTTGGTAATCGGAGGAGCAGTGGAAGAGAAAGCAACGTCAATGCATTGATAAATTATACTTTATGCACAGTCGGTAGATATATTGATTAATAAGATGTAATATAATTTTAGTAATTTTTATTTAATTTTTTAAAATATTGTATTAGAATAAGAATTTGAATGAATTTTTTTTTAATTTAAAATTTTAATTTATAGTTTTTGTTTTTTTTATTTAATTTTAAAATATTAAATTATGTTGGGCAATCGCGCTTCCACGGGTAGTAAGATTAAGAAACAGAAAACAAAGAAAACATAGAAACAAGTAATATATATATCCCAATCCAAAAACATCCACGACAGAATCAAAATGAGAAATCAACACAGCAAATAACGTGGTTCGCTAGTCGCTCTGTACGACTAGCTACTTCCACCAGAAAATACTTATGTGTTACAGATTAAAACCAAGAATAGTATGTCTTACAGTATGCAGCATTCGACAGTCACGAAATCACGCAGAGAAAGAGGAGAACGAAGATAAACAGTTCAACCGGGTCAAAAATTAGCTGCCTAAAAAATAAATACAAATCATTTTATACAAAAATAAATAGCCAGTTCATTTAAGCGAAGTGGGACCTCCGTTATTGTGCTACTGCTGCATCCCCGGGCTTTTAATATTTCTTTTCCTGCACTTACATGAAAATATTAAAACAGATTATTAAGTAAAAACAAATTACATATACAGCAAATTATTTAATTAAATTTTTATTGAAACTGTAATTTTTGGTTGTTCATGTCTATAATAACTATTTTTATATATCTGTGAAAATGTTTGTGTTTCTCCAAAATTTTAGGGTAGAGTTTTAGCCTATTATAGGTATGTAAAAGCTTATTATCATCAGTGGTAGCTGTGGCGGTGGCAGTAGCGGTGGCAGTGATAGCAGTAGAGGAAGCGGCGCCAGAAGCAGCAGAGGCGGCAGGGGCAGCATCGACAGCGGTCGCGCTAGCAGTCGCAGCGCCGGCAGCGACAGTGCCAGCAGCGACAATAGCAGCACCAGCAACGGTAGAGGCGGCGTCGCTAGTGGCGGAAGCAGCGACAATGGCTATAGTAGAGGCAGCGAAGGCAGCAAAGGAAGCGGCAGCGGTGGCAGCGGCTGCATCAGTGGCAGTAGTGGTAGCAATGATAGCAACAGTTGCGGCTGTAGTGGAGGTAGTGGCAACATCAAAGGCAGCAACGGTAGCAGTGGCAGCGGAGGCTGCACCAGCAACAGCCGTAGCGGTAGTGGCAGGGGCAGCAGGGGTGGCAAAGACAGCGTTAGCAGCAGGAACGACAAAAAATGTGGTATATATGTACGTATATAGTCGGTATATACGTACATATAATTCTACTGTATTTTATGTACATATATACTGAGTATAAATATACTCGATATATATGTACCCATAATACTGCAATTTATATGTACAAATACTGCAGTAATATGAAATGCTAGTATATATGTACATTTTTTCTACAGTAATATATATTTATAAAAACATAGTTTTTTTTAATTTATTTTAATTTGATTTAGTGGTTTAAATTTAATATAGATGTGGTACCACATTGTTTTCCATACAAAGCTTGTATAAATGAAGGGATTTTTCAACAGACATGAAGCAATGTGACTCGAACAGCTTTTTCACAGCGAAAAGCTAGTGATCGGAGGAGCAGATGGAGAGAAAGTAACATTAATGCATTGATAGATTATACTATATGCACAGTCAGTCGATACATTTATTACTAAGATGTAATATAATTTTTTTTTGTTATTTAAAATATTGTATTAGAATAAGCTATTAAATGATTTTTGTTTGTTTAATTTAATATTTTCATTTATAATTTCTATTTTATTAAATTTAATATATAAATAGTAAATTCATTAATTAAATTTTAGTTTAAGCTGAATGACAATAAACTTTAATTTTTGTTTGTTCATGTCTATAATAACTAATTTTTATATATCCGTGAAAATGTTTGTGTGTCTCCTAATTTTTTGGGTAAAGGTTTAGCCTATTATAACTATGTAAAAGACTATAATTAGCAGAAGTGTTGCGGCATCGATGGCAGAGGTGGTAGCGGAAGTGGCAGTGGCGGCAGAGGTGGCAGTAGCAGCAACGAGGGCAGCAGCAGCAGCAGGGCGGGAGTGGTGGCGGCAGGAGCAGCGGCATAGGAGGTATAGGTAGTGGCTGCAGCAATGGCTGCACTAGAAGCATCGGTGGCAGTGGCGGTAGCAACAGCTGCACAAGAAGTAGCAGCAGCACTGGAAGCAGCGGCAGCAGTGACAGAGGTGGCAACGGTAGTAGTGGCAGCGGTGGTAGCTGTGGCGGTAGTGATAGCTGTGGCATGCAGTGGCAATGGTGGTAGCAGTGGCAGTGGCAATAGCTTTGGCAGCAACGACGGTGGCGGTAGCGGCGACAGTAGCAGTGGTATTGGCAGTGACAGCAGCAACGGCAGTAGTGGCAAGAGCGACAGCAGGAGCAGCAGCATCAGCACCAAATGAGATATATACGTACGAATAAAGTCAGTATATATGTACATTTAATAATGCAATATTTTATGTATGTATATACTGAGTAGATTTGTACTTAGTTTATATGTACACATAATACTACTGTTTATATGTACATATACTGTAGTAATATATATACGAGTGAAATGCTAGTATATATTTACATATATAATGCAGGATTATATATGTATCAAAACATAACTTTTTTTGTTAATTTGAATGAGTTATTTAATTTTCTTACAGATATGATACCGCATTGTTTCCCATCAAAGCTTTTATAAGTGATGAAATTCTTTACTAAACATTACGTGCCATGACTCGGACAGCTTTGTCGCAGTAGAAAAATGATGATCGGAGGAGCAGAGAAAGAGAAAACAACGTCAATGAATGAATATATTATACTTTATGCACTGTAGATAGATACATTGATGAATAAGATCAAATAAATGTTTGTTATTTTTTTGTTTTAATTATGTAGAATATTGAATTTACATAAAGATTTTAAATGATTTTATTTATTATTTATTATAAATTATTTATAGTTTCGATTTGTATTCAATTTGATATAAAAATATTAAATTATTTAATTAAAAAATTTTAAATATTTTTAAATTCTGAATTTTTTTTTGAAATTAAAATGGTTAGGGAAAATTCCCTTGATAAATTAGCAAGAGAAATTTCCCTAGCTAATTTAGCTAGGGAAATATTAAAATTAGCGACGGATATTCCGTCGCTAAATTTATTTAGCTAGGGACTATATCCATCACTAAAATGTATATACCATCACTTTAGCAAAGGAATCATCTGTCGTTATTTTTGTTTAGCGATAAAATATCTCATTTATCTTGCTAATTTAGTTATGAAATTTTTTTTAGCAAGGGATTTTTCTATCGCTAACTTTTTAGCTAGGGACAATTCCGTCGCTAAAATTTAGCAAGAAGCACTTTAGATAGGAAACTAATTCGTCGGTAATCCATCGCTATATCCCGTTTAGCGACGGAAAATACCCATTTAGCTAGGGAATTGTCCCTAGCTATATAAGATTTTTCTTGTAGTGAGAAGAAATAAGAAAAAAATGGAGGAGCAAAGAACAAGTAGAATATGATGAACAATAACAAAAAGCATAAGAAGAATAAAAATATGAAGATTAAGATGAAGAAGAAAAAGAAGAAATCATAGTAGTAGTAGTAGTAGTAGTAGAAGAACAAGAAGCAGAAGAAGAAGATGAAGATAAATTTGAAGATGATGAAGTAGAAGTAGAAGAAGAATAATAATAAGACAAAAATATATGTAAAAGAAGAAGATAAAATAGAAAAAGATGAAGAAGAGGAAGAATAAAAAAAGAATTAAAAGAAGAAAATAAGAAGGAGATGAAGGAGGAGGAGGATAAGAAGAAGGAAAAGTAGTAAAAGAAGAAGAATACAAAGAAGAATGATAAGTAATAAAAGTAGAAGATTATGAAGAAGAAAAAGAATGAAGAAGAAAAAGAAGAAAATGAAGAAAATGAAGAAAAAAAAGAAAAAAAAAGAAAAAGTAGAAGAAGGAGAAGGAGAAGAAGAATAAAGAGGAAGAGGAAGATGATGAGGAGGAGGAGGAGGAGAAAGAGTAGAAGAAGAAAATGAAGAATAATAATAATAATA
>JAREIK010003237.1:739709-821271 GCA_029783825.1 Sapria himalayana
AATATGAGAAAGAAGAAGAAGAAAAAGAAGGAGAACAAGATAAAAAAGGAGAAGAAGAAGATGATGATGATGATGATGAATAAGATGAAGGAGATGAATGAATAAGAACAAACAAAACAAGAATTGGTAGAAGAAGAATAATAGAAAAAAGTAAAAGAGAAAAAGAAGAAGAACAAAAAGAAGAAAAGTTGAAGAAGAAGAGAAGCGAAAGAAGAAGCAGAAGATAATGATTATGAAGAAAAATAAGAGAAGGAAGAAGAATAAGATGAAGAAGAATAAAATGAATAAAATGAAGAAAAAGTAGGAGTAAAAGGATAACAAGAAGAAGGAGAAGAATAAGATAAAGAAGAAAATAAGTTGAAAAAAGAAGAAGAAGAAGAAGAAGAAGTAGTAGTAGTAGTAGTAGAAGAAGCAGAAGAAGAAAAAGAATAAAGAGAAGAATAAGAATGAGGAAGAGCAGAAGAAGAACAAGAAAAAGAAGAAGAACAACAACAAGGAGAAGAATAGGATTGAGAGGAAGAAGAAGGAGAGCAATAATAAGAAGGATTAAAAGGGGAATAAGAAGGAGAAGAAGTAAAAGAATAAGATGTATTCAAAGGAGGTTAATAAAAAAATAAGAGGAAGAAATAGATGAAAAAAAAGAAGCATATAAATAAGAAGAATAAAACAAGAAGGAGAAGAAAAAGAAGAGGAAGAGAAAGGAGAAGATGAGTAGGAGGAAAAACAAGAATAATAGATAGAAGAAAAAAATAAGAAATTGAAGGAGGATGAGGAGGAGAAGAAGAAGAAAGAAGGGGAGGAGGAGGAAAAGAAAGAGAAGGAGGAGATTGAGAAGAAAAAGAATTAGAAAGAGGAGAAAAATAATCATAAGTATAAGAATATAAAGAAGAATTAGAAAAATAAAAAAAAGAATAATAAGAAGAAGAAAAGGAAGAATAATAATGAGTAGAAGAAGTATAATAAGACTAAAAAAAAGTTCATGAAGAAGAAATGAAGAAGTACAAGAAGAAGAATAATAATAAGCTGCTGATGAAAAAGTAGCGGAATAAGAAGAAAATGAAGAAAAAGGAGAGGAAGAAGAAAAAGAAATTAAAAAAGAAGAGGAAGAAGAAGAAAATGATGATGATGAAAAAGATGAAGAAGATGAATGAGGTGAAGGAGGAGGAAAAGAAATAGAACGAGGAGGAGAACAAGTTGAAGAAAAAAAAAGGAAGGAGAAGAAGAATAATGAGAAGATTGGGTGATGATGATGAAGAAAAATAAGAAGTAGAATAAAAAAAAGAAGATAAAGAAGAATAGGAAGAAGAAGTAGAAGAAGTAGAAGAAAAAGAAGGAGGAGGAGGAGGAAGAAAAGAAGAAGATGGAGAAGGAGAAGAATACGGAGAATAGAAGAAGAAGAGGGAGGAGGAGGAGGATAAGAATATAAGAAGAAGAATAATAATAATAATAATAATAATAATAAGGAAAAAGAGAAAAAAAAGAAGGAGATAGAGGTGGAGTAGGAGAAGAAGAAGAATGATAATAAGAAGAAACTAGAAGAAGAAAAAGTAGAAGATGAAAAAGATGCAAAAGAAGAATAAGTAGAAAAAAAAAGAAGTAGAAAAAGGAGAAGAAGAAAAAGGAGGAGGAAAAGGAGGCGAAGTAGTAGAAGAAGATGAAGTAGTATTAGAAGAAGAAAAGGAAGAAGAGGATTAAGAATAAGAAGATGATGATGAAGAAAAAGAGGAACAAGAAGTAGAGGAAGAAGAAGTGGAGTAAGAAGAAGTAGTAGATGAAGTAGAAAAAAAGAAAAAGAAGAGAGAGGAAGAATAAAAATAAGAAGGTGAAGAAGAAGACTAAGTAGAAAAAGAAGAGGAAGAAGAAGGAGAAGAAGTAGTAGAAGAAGAAGAAGAAGCAGAAAAAGAAATGAAGAAGAAAAAAAAGATGAAGAGAAAGAAAAATAATAGGAAGAAGTAGTAGTAGTTGTGTAGAATAAGAAGAACAATCAGAAGTAGAAGAAGAAGAAGAAGAAGAAGAAGATATGGAAGAAGAAGAAGATGATGATGATGATGATGATGAAGTAAAAGACGAAGAAGTAGAACAAGAAGAATAAGAAAAAGAGAAAGAACAAGAGGAGGAAGAAGAAGAAGAAGAAGAAGAGAAGAAGAAGAAGAAGAAGAAGAAGAAAAATATGAAGAAGAATAAGAAGTAGAAAAAGAATAAGAAGTATAAAAAAGAATAATAATAATAATAACAATAATAATAATAATAATAATAATAATAAATATGAGGAGGAGAATAAGAAGAAAAAGGAGGAGGAGGAGAAACATAAGATGAATAAGAAGGAGAAGGAGAAGAAGAAGAAGGAGAAGAAGGAGGAGGAGGAGGAGGAGGAGGAGGAGGAGAAAAAGAAGAAGAAAAAGAAGAAGAAGAAGAAGGTAATGAATAAGCGGAAGATGATGATGATGATGAAGAAAAAAAATAAGAGAAAAAGATAATATAAGAAAAAGAAAATGATGATGATGATGATGATGAAGTGGAAGAAAAACAACAATAAGATGATGAAGTAGAAGAAGAAGAAAAAGAAGAAGATAAAGAAGAAGAAGATAATAAAGAATAAAAAGAATAAAAAGAATAAGATGAAGAATATGAGGAAAAAAAGAAGAAAAAGGGAAGAAAAGAGGAAGAAGAAGAATAATTATAATAATAAAAAGAAAATGAAGAGGAAGATGAAGAATAAGAAATTGAAGAAAAAAAAATAAGAAGAGGAAGAAGAATAAGAATTGGAAGAAGAAAAAGGAGGAGGAGGAGGAGGAGGAGCGGGACATGAAAAAGAATAATAATAAGAAAAAAAATAAGAAAAAAAGTAGAATAAGTACATGGAGATGAAGAAAAAAAGTAGTAGAATTAGAATATGATGAAGAAGTAAATGATGAAGAGGAAGAATTAGAAAAAGAAAAATGAATAAAGGAAGATGATGATGATGAAGAGGATGATGCACATGAATAAGAAGAAGAAGAGGAGGGGGGTAGAGAAGAAGAGGAATAAAAATAAGAAGAAGAGTAAAACAAAGAAGAATAAGAAGAAGAATAATAAGAAGAAGAAGAAATTGAAGAAAAAGAAGTAGAGAAATAAGATGAATTAGAATAAGAATAAGAAAAAAAAAGAAGAAGAAGATGATGAGGAAGAAGAATAATAAGAATATCAGTAAAAAAAAAGAAAAAGCATACAAAGAAAATTAAGTAGAATTTGGATGATTAGGATTAGAAAAAGTGGAAAAGGATGAAAATAAGAAAAAGAAAAAAAAATTAACAAAGAGAATAAGCAAAAGTTGAAGAAGAACAAGAAGAAGAAGAAAAAGATGGTGATGATGATGATGATGATGAAAAGAAAGAAGAAGAAAAGAAAAAGAGTGAGAAGAAGAAGAAGAAGAATACAAATAAGAAAAATGAGAAGAAGTAGAATATAAAGAAGAAGATGAAGAAGAAGATGAAGAATAATGAAGAAAAAGAGAAAGAAAATGGAGAAGAGTAAGTTGAAAAAGATGAAGAAGATGGTGAAGAAAAAGGAGGAGGAGGATGAGATAAAAAAGAAACATGATAACAATAACAAGAAAAAAAAAGGCGAAGGCCAAAGAAGAAGAATGATGAGGATATGATGCAAACAAAGAAGAAGAAGAAGAAGAAGAAGAAAAAAAAGATGATGATGATGAGGAAGAAGAAAAATAAGAAGAATAAGGAGGTGGAAGAAAAAAATTATAAGATGTAGATGGAGAAAAAGATGTAGATGAAGAAGAAGAATAAGAAAAAGAATAAGAAGAAGAAGGAAAAAGAGAAGAAAATGTAGATGGATAAAAAAATAAGAAGAAGAAAAAGGAAAAAGAAAAAACAAGAAGAATAATAATAATAAAAGAAGAGAAGAAGATATAAGAGAATACGAAAAAAAAGAACAAGAACAAGAAGCAGAACAATGAGGAGGAGGAGGAGGAGAAGAAGGAGAAGAATAAGAAGGGAAATGATATACATAAATAGAAGTAGCAGTAGTAGAAAAAGAATAAGAAAAATAAAGAAAAAATAAGAAGAAGAAGAAAAAGAAGAACAAGAAGACCAAGAGGATAAAAAAAATAAAAAGAAGAAAAAAAAGATGAACAAGGAGAAGAAGGAGAAGAAAAAGAAGAGGAAGGAAAATAAGAATTTAAAAAAGAATAAAAAGAAGAAGAATAACAAGAAGAAGAATAAGTAGAAAAATAAGTAGAGGAGGAAGAAAAAGAAGAAGAATAAGAAAAAAAAGAAAAATAAGAATAAAAAGAAGAAGAGTAAGAAAAAGAAGTAGTAAAGGAAGAAGAAGAAAAAGAAGAATAAGAAAAAGAAGGAGAGGAAGAAGAATAAGAAAAAGAAGAATAAGAGGAATAAGAATAATAAGATAGAGAAGTACAAAAGAATTAAAGAAAGTAGAAAAGGTAGAAGAAGAATAAGTTGAAGGAGGAGGAGGAGGAGAAAAGAAGAAAAGGAAGAAGAAGAAGAAGATGATGATGATGATGATGAATGAGAAAAAGAGTAGGAGGAGGAAGAAGATGAAGAATAAGAAGAAAAAAAATAGAAAAAGATAAAAAGGGAGGAGGATGAAGAGGATGTGAATAATAATAAGAAGGTGAAAAAAAATAACAAGGAGGAGGAGAAGAAAAAAGTAGAATGAGGAAGAGAAGAAGGAAAAAGAAAAGAATAAGGAGAAGAAGAAGTAGTAGTAGTATAAAAGGAACAAAAAGAAAAAGAATGAAATGGGAATGAAATGGGAATGAGAAGAAGAATATGGAGAAAGAGGAGAAGAAGAAGAAGAAAAAGTAAAAGAAGAGGAATAACAAGAAAAAGAAGATGAAGAAGAACAAGTTGATCAAGAAAAAAATTTAGATGGAGGAGGAGGTGAATAATTAGAATAAAATAAAAAGAACGAATAAGAAGAAGTAGAATGAGAAGAAGAAAAAAGATAATAAGAATAAAAAGAAAAATAAAAAGTTAAAGAGGAAGAAGGAGAATAAAAGTAAGAATAAGAATAAGAAGAGGAAGAAAAGAGTAAGCATTTGAAGAAGAAGTAGTAGAACAAGAAGAGAAATAATAAGAAGAAGAAGAAAGAAGAAGATGATGATGACGATGAAACATAAGAAGAAGTAGAAAAAAAATAGAAAGATGCAGAAGAAGTAGAAGATAAAGAAGAATCAGAAGAAGTAGTCGTAGAAAAAAATGAAGAGAAAGAAGAAGCAAAAGAAGTAGAAAAATAAAAAGAAGTGGGAGGAGAAAGAGGGGAAGGAGGAGTAAAAGAAGAAGAAGAAGTAGTAGTAGTAGTAGTAGTAGTAGTAGAATAAGAAGAGGAAGAGGAGTAAGAAGAAGATGAAGAAGATGAATAAGAAGAAGATGAAGAAGACGAATAAGAAGAAGAGGAAGAAGAAAAAGTAGAAGAAAAAATAGAAAAAGAAGAAATAGGTGGAGGAGAAGTAGAAAAGAATAAGTAGAATTAGAGAAATAAAATGGAGAATCAGAAGAAGAATTAGAACAAGAAGAAGTAGCATAATAAGAAGTAGAAGGGTAGAAGAAGAAGAAAAAAAAGAAAAAATAGAAGTAAAAAATAAGAAGATGAAAAAGAAGAAGAAGAAGAAGACGAAGAAGAGAATGTAGATGAAGAAGAAGAAGAAGAAGTAGAAGAAAAAGATGATGAGACGAAGAAGAAGAAGAAAAAGTAGAAGGAGATGGATGAGAAGAGTGAGGAGTAGAAGATATAAAAACATAAGAAGAAGTTGGAGGAAGACATAAAGAAGATGAAGATGGAGAAGTATAAGAAGAAAATGAAGAAGAAGAATAGAAGAAGCATAATAATAATAATAATAATAATAATAATAGTAAGAGGAAGAAGAAGAATAAGAACAAGAAGAATTAAAAGGAGGAGAGAAAGAATAAAAATAAAAAGAAAAATAAAAATAAGAAGAGGAAGAAGAAGAAGAAGAAGAAGAAGAAGTAGTAGAAAATGAGTAGGAAGGAGATGAAAAAAGAGGAGGAGGTGGAGAAGTAGAAGAATAAGAAGAAGAAGAAGAAGAAGAAGAAGAATATGGTGGTAGAAAAGAAGAAAAATAATAGAAGAAGAAGAGGATGCATAATAATAAGAAGAAGAAGAAGTAGTAGTAGTAGTAGTAGTAGTAGGAGAAGAAAAAAAGAGGAACAAATAGAAGAAGAGGAAGAATTAGAAGAAGTAGTAGTAGAAAAGAAAAACCAAAAGATGAATAATAAGAAGAGCAAGAATAAGAAGGATAGGAAAAAAAAGAGGAAGAACAAGAGGATTAAAAAAAAGAAATAGAAAAAGAAAAGTAGGAAGAACAAGAGGATTAAAAAAAAGAAATAGAAAAAGAAAAGTAAGAAGAATAAGTAGAAGTCGGATGAGAAAAAGAAGAAGATGTGGAAAAGATGGAGGAGGATGAGAAGAAGATGAAGAAGATAATGATGATGAATAAGAACAAGAATAGAGATAAAAAGAACAAGAAGATGAAAGAGATGAAGAAGTAAAAGGAGAAGATAAAGAAAAGGATAAAAAGAATGGAAAAAAGAAGAAGAATAAGTTGAAGAACATGAAAAAAAATAAGAAGAAGAATCAAGAAGAAGAGATGGAGGAGGAGGAGAATAAGAAGAAGAATTAAATGAGAAGAAGAAAAAGAAGAAGAAAATGAAAGAACTAGATGAAGTCGAAGAAGAAGAAGAAGAAGAATAAGAAAAGGAAGAAGATGATGAAAAGGAAGAAGAAGAAGAAATAGACGAATAAGAAAGAGGAGGATGAGCGAAACAACAACAAGAAGAATTCAAATAAAAAGTAGATGATGATGATGAAGAATATTAAGAAGAAGAATAAGAAGAAGAGGGAAAAGAATAACAAGAATAAGAAGAATAAAAATAAGAAGAAGAAGAGAGGGAAAAAGAAGAAGAAGAAGAAGATAAGTAGTTTAAGAAGAGAAATAGGAGGAAGAAGAAGGTGAAAAGTAGAAGAATAAGAATAAGAATAAGAAGAGAAATAAGAAGAAGAACAAGAAGCAAAATAAGAAGAAGATGATGAAGAAGAAGAGGAGGAAGAATAAAAATAAAAAGAAGTATAACAAGAACAAAAAGAAGAAGTAGAAGAAAAATAAAAAAGTAGAAGATAAAGAAGATGATGATGAGATAAAGAATAAGAAGAAGATGATGATGATGAAGTTAAAGAATAAGAATAAGAAGTTTATGAAAAGGAAGAAGTAGTAGTAGTAGTAGTAGTTGAAAAAGAAAAGAAGAAGAAGAAGAAGAGTAAGAATAAGAAAAAGAAGATGAGGAAGCATAAGAAAAAGAAGAGGAAGAAGAAGTAAAAGAAGATGAAGAACATGAAGAAGAAGTAAAAGAATAAGAAGAAGAAGAAGAAGAAGAAGAAGAAGTGGAAGAGAAAGAAGATGAAGTAGCAGAATAGGTATAATAATAAGAAAAATAGGAGAGGAAGAAGAAAAAGAAAAAGGAAATGATCAAAATGAAGAAAAAGAAGAAGGTGATGATTATGATTATGTTGAGAAGTAAGAAGAATAAAATGAAAAAGAAGAATAGGAAGAAGGATAAGAGGAAGAAGAAGAAAAAAAAGAAAAAGTGGGGGATGAAAAAAAAGAATATTAAGAAAATGAAGAAGAAAAAAAAAAAGGAAGAAGTAGTAGTAGTAGTAGAAGAAAAAAAATAGGAAGAAGAAGAAGAAAAGAAATAATTAGAAAAATAAGAAGAAAAGATGAGAAAGAGGAAGAGGAAGAAAGAGAAGAAAATAAGAAGAAAATGAAGAAGAATAAAAAAAGGAGACCAGGAGGAAGAATAAGAAATATAAGAAGAAAAAGAAAAAAAAGAATATGAAGAAGAATAAAAAGAAGAAGAACAATATGAAGAAGAAGAATAAGAAAAATAAGAAGAAGAATAAGACAAAAAAGAATAAGTGGAATAAGAAGAAGATTTATAAGAAGAAGAAGAAGATATAAAAGAAAAAAAAAAGTAGAGGAAGAAGAATAATAAGAAGAAGATAAAGAAGAAGAGAAAGATGAAGAAGAAAAAGAAGAATAGAAATATGAAAAAGAAGATGATGATGATGATGATGAACGTGAAGAAGAAGAAGAAAAATTATAAGAAGAAGATGATGTTGAAGAAGAAGAGGAAGAAAATATGAAGAAGAAGAAGAAAAAAAAAGAAGAAAAGGAAGAAGATGAAGAATAATAAGAAGAAAGTGAAGAAGAAGAATAATAATAATAATAATAATAATGAGAAGAAGAAGTATAAGAAGAATAAGTAGTAGAAGAGAAAGAAGAAAAGGTATAAGAAGAAGAATAAGAATATGATGAAGAATATGATGAAGTAGAGGAATGAGAAAAAGAAGAAGAAAGAGAAGAGGAAAAAGAATAAAAAATATAAAAAGATAAAATATAAGAAGATGATGAGGAGGAGGAGGAGGTAGAAGAAGAATAAGAAGAAGAAAAAATAGTGGAGGAAGAAGTAGAAGAAGAAGAAGAAGATTATGATGAAGAAGAAGAAGATTAGGAAGAAGAAGAAAAGGAAGATTAGGAATAAAAAGAAGATGTAGAAGAAGAAGATACTGAAGAAGAAGAAGATACTGAAGAAGAAGAAGAAGAATTAGAATAAGAAAAATTAGAAGAAAAAAAAAGAAATAAGATCAAGAATAAGTAGAATAAGAAGAAGAATTTAAAATTATGTATGTTCCAATTTGATTATTTCAATGATATAAAGACTTTTTATTTTTCATGAAACACAAATTTTAGGTTTGACATGTTACATTTTTGATGATTGTGTTTTTTTTATTTAGAGGCAATATAATATCAAATGTGAATGCAAATTGTTATTTTTTTAATATAACTATTTATTATTTTATATGTAATTTTTTTGTTCTTTTTATATGACAAGTGAATTATTTAATATTTTAATAATAATATATTTTTTATTTTTTTATGATTAACATGTAAATAAATAAAGTTTTTGTAAAATATGTACGAATTGATAAACTCAAAATAGATTTGTAATTGTTGCAAATAATTTATTATAAATATATAATTTACATAAATGTAAACCTATAAATATATATAACACCATGTAAGGAAGGTGTTCATGGATGAGATGGCATATATAGATTTTTGGATATTATCAATGATTTTCTAGAAGCACTTTTAGTTTGTCTCTGGCGTTTATTCTATCATGAGAGATTGGAAACTATTGGAGATAATTAAAATTATATTTGTGACACACCAATCACATAGAATAAAGATCACTTTTCATGCAATATTATTCATTTACACCAAAAATTGTGGATATTGTTATTAGAGATGATTTGCTTGCACTCAATGTTTTTTGCATATATTGATTTAAATTTATAAGTCTAATTTTTTTTCAAAGAAGTTTGTTGATATTCAAAGGGACTAAGAAGGAAAAATATTCTAGCCATTGAGGTAGCCTTTCACATGACCCTTCTAATTTTTTTAATATTTAGTTTTGTCTACTATCTAATTACCTATATGGACTAAATTCTTATTGACCTTAAAGTTAGGGACTATTATGCAAGATGAGACAGATATGAAAATTACTCCAAGTCTACTAGATATAAATCATGAACGTGGCTAATCTTGAAACAAACGAAAATTATTCATGTAGTATATTTAATTTTTTGGGAAAATGATATTTCTCTACCACAAACCAAAAATTAGATAAGATCTATGATAAAAAAAGATTATCTTTCAATTTGGTACATCAAAACACAAAATAGTTATACTTTAATATATTGAAAAAGATAAACCTGAAACTATTATTATCACGTCCATGTTAGCAATAAAAAATCAAAATCAAATTAAAGGATATTATTTTTGAAAATAAAAATTATTTATAAATGCATAGACATTATATAATTATGTTATATACAACATATATGTGTGTGTGTGTGTGTTCTATGTTTATAAATATTTATATATGCACATATAAATGTTATATAAATAAGAGTATAAGATTTATGTATAAATATTTATACATATATAAACATTGTTTATATAAAATATATAACATTTATAATATTTATATATCCTTCAATTTTTTTTTATTTTTTGATGTTAAAGTGGACTAAGGGTTATTTCGAATGTTCTTTTTTACTGTACGAAATATAATTATTTTTTATTTTGGTGCACAACACCTAAAAATTAAATTTTTTGGGGCCTAAATCTTAATTATTTTCAATTTTGAGTAGGATGACATAATTTTATTTAATCTTTTCTTACTTATAAAAACAAATTGTTTAGTATAATATTTTATCACATCCACATGTAATCATTTTCAAGATGAATAAAATATGGAATTTATTTGAGCTTCATGTCTAGTTTGTTGATATGAAAGGCCTCAAAAATGTTGAAACAATTTTTTTTAGAGCTCATCCACTAGCTTGTCAAGTGTGGTAGCAACACTGCTTGTCTCATCTAAAGATTATGTCAAGTATTTTACTTAAAAAATTTATTAATGAATTGATAACATGGGATCCATGATTTTGCTATTTTGTTGTTGTTGTTTTTTTACAGAAATGGTTGACCCAAAATCAAGCAAATTAAGCTTAAAACTATTTTATGAGTATGCATAAAATGAGATCATTTACTCATAATCACAGTGATTTGTTAAACAAAATTAATATTACTATTGGTTAGCATAGTAAATATAGATTTCAATGCCTTGTTTATTGTCTTATTTTATCTCAAACAGAGAATAAAGTAAGGGAGCCTCCATTAATGATCTATTTCTATGAGTGCTTGCATAGGAATGAAAAAGTTTGGTTTATTATTAGTTTTACCAACTATATGCACAAACTTAGATTAGCCTTCAATTTAAATACCTTTTCTTTTCCTTGATTGTATGCATAGACAAATATATATTTTTTTGGTTGGCATGTGTATTTAATAACAAATAAAAAACCATGTAAGGTTTTTATAATATAAGGGTATGGGCAATAATAAATTCATGATCTTAATCAAATAAATTTTGAGTGAATCATGTCTATCAATAATGAAGAATGACATACATGCTTGAACATTAATTTTTACATCTAAAAGGTAGTTATTTCTATATGCCTTCAAGTTAAAATCTCACTCAATTTGGACAATGAAAGTTATTATCATTACAAAATTAAAAACAAGTTGCTAGATAAATTCAATTATAGCTGTTGTAATTTTAAGAAATCAATGAGAAGCCAGAGTAACATATTTTATATTTGAATAAATTAACATTGCATTTGACTTTAAATTTTCTTAATTTAGTCATTCATGAATGTCATTGCCAATGGAATAAGATTGGCCATCAAATCACTATTGATATTACTTTATTATAGTGTCAAAAACTTATTATTCTTAGTATAACATCAATTGTTCATTGGACAATTATATAAGTACAACAAAGATGCACAAGTGCATGGGTCATATATTTAATATAGTAAATGTAAGTGATCTATATAAAGATCACATAAAAATTATTATGGTAGTATAATCAATAAATAGTGAATTAACTACTACTTAAGTTGTGAAGATAGACTTATGTCTTGGATAGATATGTAGACTCTATGGTTACTTTAAATTATTATGTATGATGAAGTCTTCTTTCAGATTATAGTGATGTCATCCTTGATTGTTTAACAAAGGTTAGGAATGTGTTGATAGCCCCTTGCCCCTTTGGCATACAAAGTAGTTATCAACCATGGACGATCATTACCATGGGTGGTACCTTTGTAGTTGTGTCATTGGTATTCACTCATCAAAATAACACTTATTATATTCATAAATCATTCATATTTCTACTTCATTTAGGCAATACATCAATTAGCCTTGATAATTATTTTAAGTGTGCATTTCTATTTCTAATATCAATTATCATAAAAGACATGAAATAATGTAGTAATAATTATGATGCTTTTAGTTTCATGAGCATCATACTAACAGTAATTAAGATACATCTCCTTAGAAAGTCTACCCATGGAAATGATCACAAGGATGTCATAACCTTATGAAACATGTCCTATTATATGTGCCATGTGACTTACTTATCACCATCTACAATAACCAACAAATGACTTCCAAGTTATTGTGAAACCCTAGTTATAATTTCTAAATAACTTCCACAACCATTAAAGGGACAATCCGTTAGGAAGATATATAATAGAATGATCATAATAGTATTTGTGCCTTTGACTTTGTTAGCACCATACTCACAAAATTAAACTTATATAAATTTATAATTTTTACATATAGATCCATCACACAATGAGAAAATCAAAGAGATGTTTGGTACTCCATGACTTGACTTTTTTGGGTGATTTGGTATTTATTTACTATTAATAGTCGTCCATATTTTACTCCTTTAGGCAATACAAAAACTATTTTTGATAATTATATTTAAGTATGTATTTCTATTCTCCAATATCATTTGTCATAAAATATATGAAATAATATGATTAAAATTATGATGCTTTCAATCTTGTGAGCATCATACTCACATTAATTAATAGATATCTCCTTAGTAATTCCTCCCATGGAAGTGCTACAAGAGGAGAATGATCATAGAGATGTCACGACCTTGTGAAATATATCTCATTACATGTGCCATGTAACTTACCTATCACTATCTATAATAGACAACACATAACTTCCAAGTTATAGTGAACCCCTAGGTCAGGTATTCTAAATAACTCCATGACCATTAAAGAGCCAATGCTTCTAGAAGATATACAATAGAATGGTCATAATATAATTTTTACTTTCGGATTCAATAGAATTATACTCACACAATTAAACTTATATAAATTTATGGTTTTCACACATAGATTCATCACAGGATGAGGAAATCAAAGGGATGCTATTTAGTATTTCACAACATGACTTTTTTGGGTGATTTTGTATTTATTTACAATTATGTTTGTATGTATCTGAGAATTTATAGATGTTTTATTAAATATCTATTTTAAGGAAATTTGATGAAAGTTATAAAATCAAAGTTATTTTGGATGAAATTTGTAGGCTTGGATGAAAGAGAAGCAAAGGAAAGTCTTGATATTTTTCATGTCATGAATTGGATATACTATTTATGATCTTATTGAGTAAATTCAACATCCTTACTTAGCTATAAATCTACAAAACTAATCATGGTAATCTTTGTATGTGATGACTCTGCCATTAAGTTGGTACAACCTTTTTATTATACAAAATAGTTTTTGTGGACACGATATTTTATTGGAGTCGCAAAAACACTATCTCCAAAATACACTTATGGTTGCAATGTTATTTTCATGTCATGACGGTCATGTATCCCACTAGTATAAAAAGGCATGGTAATTTATAGTATCGCATCTTATTTGATATATAGTCAAAAAACCAAATATTTTGAGTCGTGTTAATATTTTTTGCCATGATTTTTTACTCTAGAATATTTACTCTTGTTATAGCCTTCACAATGCTACCAATTTGTTTTCTAGTGAGAAAATACCAAAGCCATGGTTATTCCAAGGACCATGACTTTGTATTCAATAAAGTATACATCATTCATGACCATTCCTAGTACCATGATAATTTGCTCCAGAGAAGAAAAAAATTAAAGCTATGACTATTTCTAGATCTGTGACTTTATGTTAAAGAGAGAAATTATTTTAATCGTGGCATTCCCTATGTTGTGACATCATGCTCCACAAGTGAGTTACTTGAGTCATGGAATTCTTTGTCACCATGACTTTTCTATTATAGAGAAGATTTAACGAGACAATAAAGTCATGATCTCAAGTCAATATCGTGACTTGAAACTAAAAGAATTATGCAAATCTCTTAAGTATAAAAGTGATACTTAGAGAAATTCATGCAAGGTGATGAGAGATAAATTAATGCAAAAACCATAGGCGATGTGATTTCAACCCCCAATTAAAGGAAAATCCAAGGTGAATGTGAGTAATATTTTTTTGGGATTAGGTTTAAAGCATTAGATTCTTACTCGAGCTTCTATTGGGAACCCATTATTCCATGATATTCCTTTCAAAACATCTCACATGAACTCTTTTCCAGTGCTAGACTAAATTGAGATCTAGGATTTATTTTATGTACTTGAGTATTAATGAATTAATTTTATAAAGTTTTTGTTTGTGGTGATGTAGTTTCGATGTTGATGGATATGAATATTATTTAGAACTAAAATTTAGATATTTCACTATATTATAGGTTTCTTGTATGTTAGTCATGACATATAGTTACAAGTAAGCCAAGAGAAAATCTCACATTATATAGTAAGAAGAAAGTGATAACCCTTCTAATCATAACACATGAGATAAACCTATGTGTGAAAACTCAATATCGAGATAAGTTTAATCATTATTAGTATGATACTTATGAGATTGAAAGTACCAACATATTAATGACTAACACATTATAAATATTTTAGAAGAACTAACATTTGAGTGATGTGAGGGTTAAGTAGAATGTCTAACATAGGGGTTTCACCATAGTGTGAGAGTTAAGTATCAGCTATGGTAGATTGTAAAAGATTTGTCATGGGACACACATAAGTGAAGGAGGCTCATATGGTGGTCGTAGTCTTGGAAGTAATTTTTTTATATGACTTTTTTATGTGAGATTCATGAAAAGATATGTATTAATTATCATCAGTATGATTAGTATAAAACCGAAAGCAAAAATTTATTTAATACCCCATTATTTCAAATCCTTGAGATATTAGAGGTCAGAGAATAGAAATAAATACTTTAAGTAATAATCAAGGGTAGCTTTCTCCTCATACAAGTTGGTTTTCACCATTGAGTTCCTTCCAATTATGATCTCATCATAGCTGTCTTCTCAATACATCAATATTGAGATAATAAATCATCTTTGCTTGAGCATCATTTATAAACTCATACCTTTTAGACAACTCATTAACTACATTTGACGGTTACTTCTAATGCATTCTCATATTCACTAGCTTCCATTATCATAAAGACTAATGATTGACATAGTTTGTAAGTATTTGTACTTTTGGCTTTGTAAGTACCATACCCACACAATTAACATATGCCTCCTTCAAATTTTACTAATGGGAGTCATACTAATAAAAGGAACTCATATGAGTTGTAACTACCTGTGAGTCATCAAAAAGTCATGTAGGTCCTAAGGATTGCCTATCACCATCCTCCTCGGAAATGATATGACTCTCATACAAAATGTGAACACCTTGAGAGAATATTCTATATAATAATTATTTCAATCAAGAATAAGTCCTCTAAGATGCATACAATGGATTAACATATAAAAGTATCATGCTCATGATAATTAATATACTCAAACCTTGGGATTCGACATGTAGATTTATCTTGGACATCACAATGTCACCACCTTTCTATTGTATGCATTAGTGAGTCTCATAGCTTACTTGTCACTATCTTTTATGACAACCTCACACAAACCTATCACTAGCCAAAATCCTAATTTGAGTTTTATTTAGTTACCATCCATTAATATTCATAACATAAAATATAATCAAATATAAATATATTAATCATCCAAACTAATTACATTGCATAATTCAAATCATACAAATCCTAGATCTTGTTAATTTAATATAAATTCCCAAATTGGTTCTTAGAAGAGAAGGGTTTGAGAGATTCGTCCCCCAAATACTATAGATTTGTATATTTTTTGCATACCATACTTATCTTTGGAACCCTTAGGAAGTATGAAACTTGCCCTTAGAATTTGTAGTTATCATGACTTTGCTTGTTTTATGAGAGAGAATGAGAAGACATGAAAATTCTTTTAAAAATTCGTTAACTTTTACTTTTATACTTTGGTGGTTTTGTATTACTCTAAGTAGGAAGTGATGACTTTTAATTGAAAGTCATGCTCCATCCTTAATGTCTTCAGCTCGAGGTCATGACTTTAGAATATAATGGTGACTTTATTTAATATATTGATCTTTCTATAACATAATGTCATGATATTGATAATAATTATGAATTGGGCATAATCTCTCTGTAACAAAAAGTTTCAATATTGTGAAATGATCATGGATTCCTACCTTTATCATGTGTTGTACATAGATAGCCACATTACTGTGAAGTAGCCATATAGTATAGATGGTTTCTCATATTATTATATAGCCATAATATTGTGTGGAGTCCACAATGCTAGCCTTTTCTTCTTTCTTGATATGAGAGTGATCATGATGCTGGAATTTGGTCATGACACTTACACTTGGCTTACATGTATAAATCATGGATATAAAATTGCTTGTAGCTTACATATATAAATCATGGCTATGCACTTGCATTTGGCTTGCACTTTTCCTTGGATCATTTTCTCCACTTGCCCTAATCACCAACAATTGTAATTTTAAATTTTATGTCATAGGGTTCTCTTTCTTCTTCTTGTATTCATTTCATTGTTCCATAGACACTAGCACCATAAGAAATTAATCTAATAATTGTTTTTTTTGTTTTTGTAACTTATAATTATTGATGGTAAAATTAAAGAACAATAAAACAAATTGATATTACTATTTTTTTATTCATTGTATTGAATGGATGGAATTATTTATAATTTTATGGGATATTAATACTTAAAATTTTCAAAGATTGATTTTAGATTGATAAAAAAATACATATTTCAATTATCATAAAGAAGCAAAATCAAAAATTAATAAATTATAGTAGATGGAATAGTTTTTATTTGATGATGGTGTTAACTTAATGAAGCACATTATAAATTAAGAATGCAATTTGAAAAGATGATGCTTACTTGTAACTTCGTTATAATTATTTTCTTGCTAAATAGATGATGTGGGTTAATAAATATATATTATTTTTTGGGGTTCATTTGTGTTCCCTTTCACCGTTTGTCTTTTTTTTAGCATGACTAAATAATTGATTTATTTAATATTTGAAAATTGGTTCATGATTGCATGATAAATTTCTTATTTTTGTTTTATGATTAGGACTACTCTTTATTTACAATTTGATATGAAAACCAAAAATAGAATCAAATTCTTCTAGTCAAGATTCAACTATAAATTCACTATCAAATAGAGGCATGACCAACCTACACGGGATCACATTTTAGAGGAAAGATATGCAAATAGAAGAAAAGTTCTTGTTTGTTTGTATGATAATAAGGTTGTAAAATGTGGGAGAATTCATTGAATGAAACAACACCTTGTTAGAGATAAAGGGGATGTTGACCTTGTAAAGTGGTTCCTCTTCATGTTAGGTCTTAATCAAAAATTATTTGTAGGAGATTGTAAAATCTAAGAAAATAGTTCAAGAGGCTTAAGAATATGCAAATCCATATGGCCATAATATGTTACAATTTGAAGGTGTCAATAATGAAGAAGAGGTTTAAGAACCACGAAAATACTATACCAACAAGTAGTAGAAAAAGAAAAATAATTAATAGTAAATAGCTATTTTATAGCAAGAATTTCTCAAGCAGCGTAACCTTCAATCATAAGTGCATTAGTTGAAAAAGGAAGATATTTGGAGTATAGATATGAATGTTTAGATATTATTTTATGATGCATATTTTTTTATAAATATTATAAATTTATTCTACTCATATCAATTTTAGATGATATAAATACTCTTATCAATGTTAGATGGACATAGATATAAAGGTCCATCTTATTATCAAATGTGACTTAATTTTTTGAATGATACCAAAAAAGAAATTTAGTTACATGTGAACTATTAATTATCATGAAATTTGGGCTAGAGTTTGGTGTATAATAATGGTTATTGGTTGGATAGATATCAAAAATTAAATACTCTTCAACTTTCTTGTTTATTGTTCTCAAGGAATAATATTTTCAAAATCTGTTGATGCCTTAGATAGTGCGATAGATATAGCTAATATCTTTCAAATAATTAATGAGGTAATTAAATGGATAAGTCTGAGTAATATATGACAGATGGTCACTGATAATGCAACAAATTGTTTTGTTGCAAGAAGATTGGTTTTTGGAAAATATAAACACATAAATTCATCGCCATGTACAACTCATAATGTCAATTTTCAATTTGATCTTCAAAAATATTTTTCAATTAGATCATGTTGTAGAACTTGCAAGACTTGCATTAAAAGTAATAATTTTTATGTATAGTCATGTTGTTTTATTAAGTTGATTGAAAAAAAGATAGTCAATGATAGAATATTCAGCCTAGTTCAACTTGATTTGCTATCATATTTATTGAATTAAAAAGTCTCTTGATCATAAACATGTTTATGAGCTTAGGTTTCCAAAAAATTTGTGGTTGCTATTGTATTGGATAATAGATTCTTAAGTGATTGTTTCATAGTTGTGTATCTCATGGCTCCACTTATGTACTTGTTGATATTGTTGATTCTGTGATGTGTATAAATGCATGTATGAGGTCCGTTAATGCATCAAAGCTATTCAATAATAACAAAAGACTGAATAAGCCTTATATCCAAATCATAAAAGTAATATCAGATGAACAAAATGTAAAAACATTCATGTAGCAGCATATTGGTTGAATCCATATTTTTAATATGATCAAGAAAACTTTTGTAATAAACCTAAAATTATTGGAGGTGCAATGGATGTCATTGAACATAAAGTTGAGAAAAGCAAGGTTGAAGTGATGAATGAAATGAAATTATTATGGAACAATTAGAAAACTTTGGAAGAGAGTTTGCATATTCATCATGTGAAGTACTTCAACTTGGTGAATAATAATTTATTATTATGCTTGCTATTGCCATTGCTTATTAATTAATATTTATTAATGTACCTTAAAATACTTATGAATTGAGGAAACTATATGGCTATAATACACCATACTTACCAAAGTTAGTCAATCAAATATCAAGTCAATACAGATAAATTAGAGCATATTTGAATGCATTAATACCAAATGGAAAAATAAATTGAAGATTAATCAATGACTAAATGATCTAGTAAATATTCATGATAATTATAGACAAAAAAATAGGTATAATTATTAATTGTATAAATACTTTCTTAGTTGTTTTGACTTTTGAATATATAATTTTTACTTTCACTATTATGAATAATTATAAGGTTCATGTTATATGTTCTTCAACAAGAAGAGGACATATGATCACAATGATTATGCATGTATTGATGAGACTGAAGTTTGGATAATTAGTGAGGAGGAGCCATGAAAGTTTGATCTAGAAGAAATTAAGTCTTTTGCATTTTTAAGGGACAATCCCAGTGGAAGTGCAAGGTTCAAGTTCAAATGCTCACATTATTTAGTATACTTTTAATTTATAAACATATAAAATTTTAATAGTTATTATTTTCATTCAAAATATATTTTTTATTGATATGTATTCAATATTTTTAACTTTTTGTAGATTGAAAATATGTGATATCATTGATGTAGAAGAAATTGATCTAAAGAACTTTGATGTTCCATGTACTCAATTTGAATAACTTCTTAATTTTTGAAATGAATTAAGATATTTGTTTTACTTTTTCCTTTATGGTTATTTTGGTTGATATTTGAATTATGGATATTGTAGATGACATTTATGTGATGATATATGAATATTATGTTAATTAATTAAAAACTATTTCATTATTCTGTTATTGACTATCTATTAGTTTATTGCTTACTTATGAAAGCACAATAAGTATTGTTTTAGTAAATATTGAATTGATTTATATTATGATTGCATAATATCTTGTTTTATATTTAAATATGAATATGATGGATTCTAGTTTTTTTGTTTTATAGGTAAAAAATGTTGGGATTAGCTCAATAAATAAAAAGAACTAGTGTTATCACAATTTCTATATAACTTATATATTTTTTACTAATTATAAAATATATTTTGATGACATCACTAGTTCAATAATTTTATGATTGTGGTTTGACAGGTGATTTGACTGGTGAACTATGAACTAGTAACTTTTCTAGATTGATTAGTAGTCTAGTTTTCTCATCCATGGTTTATATATAATTTGTGTGTATACATGTATACTAACACTAAAAATTAATTTCATTGTATATTGGTTAATAGTTCGAAAAAAAGAATTAAAAGATTTAATCAAAATCTTCAAAATTAATTAAATAGGCTTATATAGGAATAAGAAATGTTTTGATACTAGATTTCTTAGTATTTGGGCTCCAATTTTCCTCAACAAGTGATATGAGAGAGGAATTAATAAATTTTCAAAAGATTAGAATTTTATTTGTTTATGGAATGATTGTTAAATCTTTGGGTTGAAAGAAAATAATTCAACTAGGATGATTAAGTTAGAATCATCAAACTATTCCATCAGGAAAATATAAATATTAGATCTTTTAGAGGTTAAATTTTGTTTGACCTGGTTACCGATGAACTGAAACTAGATTGAATAAATGATAAAGACTAGATGAAACATGAAAGTTATTATAGGCCTCTACCATGATTCAACAATGAGTTAGGTTAAGCACTTTTCATTATTGTTCAGCTATAACACTTTGACTGTCACATGGATAGAGATTGAATTTTTGTATTAGACAAATAAATTAAGAAATAATTGTTAATTTGATATTTGGTTAATCAAAATATCATGATAGAGCTGATATGATTGCACGTGTAAATACTTTCTATGAATTGGTCAACCAGCATCATATATAAAGATTACTTTGGAAAATGAGCTTAAAACATTTTTGTACCTCAACTCACTTTTTGATTGTTGGGAAATATTAATTATATCATTGAGTACCTCAACCACATATAACCTGACCATGACTATCATTACAATAGTCTGCTAAATAAGATTGTGTGACAAAAAAAATACTTTTCAATGTGTTCTCAATTCAGAAAAAAAAAGGAGAAATATGATCACCACAAGACCCACACTAAGAGAGGGAAGAGAGTATTCTTCCACAAGATGTCCAAGGATAAATTTATGGTGAGGTGTTAATACTTAGATCAAGTAAGATACTTTAAAAGAAATTGTTTAAAATGGAAAAAATCTCCAATAGGAGTATTGGATAAGAGATGAATCATGAGGAAGGTAAACATTTGTGCCATAGGGGATGACATTGCCATGATTAGTGGTGTTAGCATGGTCAACAAGTTAAGAATCTGAGAGTGATTAGGTGGTTGATTTAACAACCATACTTTATATCACTATGAATCCTAATTGATTTTTGTCATATATGCCCAATGAATATGACATAGATCGGATGATCAATAATATGTCAGGGGTGTCTATCTAGAGATGAATATCAAATGTCTATTGGTTCTAAAAGATTTCTGACATAACTCAGATATTTAAATGAACATGCTATTTGTGGGAATTTTGGATTGTGTGTGTCATGTGTAGATATTCAGGCAAAACCAATGAAAATTGATCATGAGGTCATTGATAATTGTGAAGGGTAAAAATATATATTCCATGTATATTACCTAGTCTAAAGTTTATTTGGATCAAGTAAGTGTCTTGTGGGAAAAGATAAGCACTTATTTTGGGCAAAATAGAATTTAATATATATGCATGGATGATTAGCTTTCTACAAGAAATAACTTCTCATATATTATCTCAATGTCATCTAATAGTGGTTGAGCAACTCATATGACTAGAAAAATGCATAAATATGTATCACTTTGACTCTCTTTTGAGGAAATCGATGATGATCTATTTGGTTACCTCAAATATTTATTCTCAAGACAAGTAGGATTCTTGGAGGTATCATTTATTATATTACCACTTTTTCTTTAGCTGCTCTATAAGATGAGATGAATAAAGGGAGTGCCTATATACTAGAAAGAAAATCGCATGTTTTTACTCCAGATGCTTGTAGGAATTACTCAAATCAAGGGGGGATGTGTGACTTGGAGGAAGAGGAGAATGTCTTAGAGAATATAAATATTTTCAGGTGACTTTCTAAAAAATTTAAATTTTTAAAAAATCATTTATCGATTGAGGAATGATAATTAGTTTTAGAGTTTCTAATGAGAGCTGAATTCTTTGCAATAAATATTTATTAAATTTAAACCATAGATTAGTCTCAATCTACCCTATTAGGGCAAAAGGGGAGACTATTAGGGCTGAGTACATGCATGTATATACATATATACATTATGTATGTATGTGGATACCAAAGTGTAGAGATATAATGTATGTGTGCATATACATATATACACAATGTATACACATATAAATTGTGTATATACATTGAGTACATGCATGTAGATTATGTATATACATAGTGTATATACATGTATATTGTGTATATACAAACATGGTGTATATATGTATATACTATGTATCTAGATATTTTATTTGTATATATACACTATGTATATACATATAATCAATGTGTATATACATATTATATATACTAGTATATGTATACATTATATATATACTACATATATTCAAAAATATTTTTTAAAATATTTTCACTGGTTATATATGCATGTATATGTTGGGTGCATGCATATATATACACTAAAACACAATCAAGTTTTAAATTTCTATTTTTTTTATTTTATATAATGTGGCATGTTGACGTGACATGTTAGTGTGACGTGTAGATGATTTTTATGGATTTTCATGATTGAGTACATCAAAACTCACTTAATTTTGAGTTTGAAATGCTTATATCTAAACTCAAATATTTAGGTTTTTTAAATTTTTTAAATTCGTGCAACTTTTCACAATTTTACTCATATTTTTTTATTTTAGAATAAATAATAGGTAAATTATATTTATGTACATTTAATAAAAATATATAAATATAAATACAATTATTTTTTAATATTTAGCAAATGGTACATAAAATATAAAATGTTTATGTTTTTGTACACTATAAATCATAAATAGGAAACCTTGAAATTTTTTTGATTTGTACACACAGGTATTTAAAAAAATTAATTAATATTTTTTTTGAAAATTAGTTTTCAAATTTGAAATCCTGTGTGTGTGTGTGTGTGTGTTTGTTTGTGTATATAAATATAAACACACACACACACACACACACATATATATATATATATACCTTTATATAAATCTACTTATACACCTAAATATAAACATATATATATATATATATATATATGCTTAAATATTTATAACCATATATATTTAAACATATATATATATGTATGTATATATATAGATTTACATATATAGGTTTATATACACATTTATTTATATACATATATATATATATATATATATTTGAAAATATTTATATATAAGTTTTCAAAAATAGTTATATATGTAGTTTCACATATAAATATCATTTATATATATACAAAAAAATTAAAAGATATAATCAAAATCGTCAAAATTAATTAGCTAAATTTTTGTGGGATAAGAAAAGTTTTGATACTGGATTTTTTAGTATTTAGGCTCCAGTTTTCCTCAACAAGTAGTAGAAGTGGGGGGTTAATTAATCTTTAGATGATTAGAATTTTATTTGTCTAAAGAATAATTATTGGATCTTTGGGATGAAAAAAATAATTTAGTTATAATGATTAAATTGGAACTGCCCACCTATTTAATCTAGAAAATATAAATATTACATCTATTAATGGTTAGAGTTTTGTTTGACCTGATTATCGATGAACTTTAACCATATTGAATAAATGATAAAGACTAGATGAAAATATATTACAAGGCCTCTATCATGATGTGGTTGTGAGTTGGGTTTAGCACTTTTAATTCATCATGTTAATTCATCATATGGTTTATCTAAAATATTATGATGTAGTTGATATGGTTGTACATGTAAATAGTTTCCTAGTAATGGTTAACTAGGCATGCATCTATAAAGACTATCTTGGATGACAAGCTCAAGGTATCTTTGCCCCCCACCTCACTTCCTGCTAATTGGGAAACATTGATTATATCATTGAGTATCTTGATTACATACAATATTTTTACAATGATTATCTTTGCCAATAGTTTGATAGATGAGGTTTCGAGATGGAATTAAGCTACTTTCTAATGTGTTATCATTTTAGAAGAAAATGATAGAAGTATGAGCACCACAAGATCCACAATAAGAGATAACAAAGTATTCTTCCCAATGATGTCCAAGGATAAATATATGGTGATGTGTTAATACTTTGATCGAGTAGGATAATTTAAAAGAAACTATTTAAAGTAGAAATAACTTCAAGAAGAGCATTGAAGAAGAGATGAATCATGAGGGAGATAGACACTTCTGCCATGAAGGGTGACATTTCCATGATTAGTGATGTTAGCATGACTGCCAAGGTTAGCCACATGAGTGATTAAGCAAGTAATATGACTACTCATTTTGTTATCACTTTGAATCTTGATTAATCTACATCATTTATGCCCAATGACAATGACACAATCAAAATGGGCAATGACAGAACATCAAGAGTGTTTAGACATCGATGATGTTTATCTGGAGATGAATAACAAATATTAGTTGGTTCTAAGAGATGTTTGACATGTCTTGAATATTTAGATGAAACCTACTATCCATGAGAATGTTATATAGTTTGGCCCATGTGTAGATATTCAGGCGAGACTAGTAGAAATTGACCAAGGGGGTTACTGATGATTGTGAGGGATAAAAATACTTATTCCATGTTGTTGGGAATTATGCTTGCAAGGTTTGTGATTTATAGATTCAGAAGAAGAAGAAACAACAAATGATATATATAAACAATCACGACAGTATACAAAACAACATCAAGAACACAAACCACAACAGAAAACACAAAATAACTTGGTTCACTAGTCGTTCAACATGACTAGATACATCCACTAGAAAAATGCTTATGTATTTACAGATTATAACTAAAATCAGAATGTTATTACAGTATGTGTAGCAATCAGAAAAAAAATCATAAAGAGAGAGAGTGAAAAATAGTCCGACAGAAGAGAATTCACATAGAGGACAAATAGTAAAAAAACATATTTATATATAATAGCATCTCAATTTTATTAACTGAAATTAGTCAGATCACTTGGATGGGGCAGGCTCTGCTTCAAAATTTTTTTCAGCCTGCTGACGAAGCAATGAAACCCTCATTATTGTGCTATTATTGTATTCCCAACCCCTTAATATTTTCTTCATGTACTTATTATACAAAACATATAATCAAAACTAATAACCTAGATTAGAGTTTGTTTAGATCAAGTGTTTGATAGGAAAAAATAAACACTTATTTCGAGCAATATGGAATTTGATATATATATGCATGTATGATCAACTTTCTACATGGAAATACTTCCCACATATTATCCCAATATTGTCTAATAGTTGATAAACAACTTGTATAACTATAAAAAGGCATAAAGATTTATCACTTTCACTCTCTCTTTTGATCAGATCGATGATAATCTTTTTGGTTACCTCAAGGGCTTATTTCATGAAAAGTAAGATTCTCGAAGTTGACATTTATTGTACTTACACTTTTATTTTTGCCACTTTGGTGGATAAGACAAATCAAAGGTGAAGATATGTACTATAAAAAAATACATGCTTTTACTCTAGATACTTGTAGGAATCAGTTGAATCAAGAAAGAATACATGACTTGGAAGAAGAGAATTTTCTCAAAGAGAATAAAAATGTTTTCATGTGATTTTGTTAACAAAATAAAATTTCAAGAACAATTTCTTAAATGAGGAGTGAGAATTGGTTTTAGAGTTTGTAATGAAAGTTACATTACTTGGAATAGGTATATATTAAATTTAGACTATTGAATAATCTCAGTTTGCCCAACTAGGGTATAGGGGGAGACTGTTAGGTATACCCATATTGGGTAGATTGTTAGGTAAGCCCATAATGGGTAGGCTAGGTTTTTTTTTCTAATTCTAAAAATATATTCTTGGTAGAATTTGAATTTGTGTGATATGTATTTTTACTTTATGGTAGTAAAAAATATTTTAAATTTATGTTGATTTATCTCTCTCTATATTTGACATATTTACATATAGTTAAGTGTATATGTTTGTATTTATGTTCAATATTAATTCTATAGTCCATTCTTAAATTTTCATAAAAACAAAAAAAAATTAAAAAATTAATCAAAATTATGAAAATTAATTAACTAGGTTTTTAGTTGGAATGAAAAAAGTTTTGATATTGAATATCTTGGCATTCATGCTCTAATTTCCCCAACAATTTAAAAAATATTTGGTATACTTTATTGGAGATCATGATTGTTTGGTCTTATTAGTAGCTAACTTTGAAAATCATGGCAACTTTTGACATAATTTCATATTGGTTACTCTCTCTTTTAATATGTGCATATACTATCTCAAGTTCTAACCCATGTTCCATCTTCATAATCTTTCTTTGGATTTGACAAAAATATTGCCCTTACAATAAATATATAAATTCAAAGGCAATCAACCTCTCTATTTTTAGTTTCAATGTCCTTTGGTTGCTTCAAGGTGCTTGGACTTAATTAATCAATCTTTTGAAAAATCTTCATCAACTCATCATAATATTTGGCAATTGATGCACCATCACCAATCTAATTTGTTATGAATGACCTCCTGCAATGGTCATAAATCTTGCCTTCATCAACATCAATTGAATAAGTTTGTTTGATTGTATGTCATTCTTATTTTATTTGGTCAACATATAAACCATTTAATTTGTTTAGGTTGCATGACAGCAAACAACCATTTGGCAATTGACAATTTGATGTATGTTATTTATTAAATGTTTGATACATGATTGCAGGTTGTGTAATATCAATGGTTAAGTTACCTTGTTTTTTTGCCTAGCTATGTTTATCTATATGATTTAATGTCATAAAAATTATTTATTCTTATTCAGTTTGATTCCCATATAGAAGTTTTAGGGGTCATTCTATAAAGTGCTGAATTGTACGATTGTATTAAAATCTCTTGGCACCAATGATTTTCTTGTACTTATTGACCCATCATTGTTGGCTATATGTTGGTATACAACTACAAGTTATGAGAAAAGAAAAAAAAATATTCAATGAAGAAGTGCCACCATGGGTAATTGATGAGAAAAATAGATATGAGAAAAAGAATCTTGTCACGAGAATTTAAAAAAAAAAAATTTTCTTTTTGAAACACTTACTTGATGAAGCTTCTCGCCAGCTAGCCCGATCTCCAATAGAATGAAATTCTAGATGATTGATTCTTGAACTTCTAACTTCTCTTATAGTTTCTTTTTAGTTCCAACACAAAAAATGGATGCTTGTTCCCACAAAGAATCAAGACAATTATGTCATTTAGTTTTATCATTGCTTGTAATGAATATTAATTGTTTATCTTTTCTTTCCTTTCTTTGGTTCCAACACGAAATCATTTTAAGATCCCTCTAGTTATATATCAAAATGAGTGAAAATATATTTCATATACCTATTTTTTAATGCATAAACAATAGGAGAGAGAGTATATATAGAGTCTAGAAAATAATTATATCATATTGTATAGCCAAATAAATACATGTATAACTTATAGTTGATTTACCATTAGTAAATTAAAACTTAAGAAATAGTATATTTATTTTAAAAATATTAAATATAGTCAGTGTTAGACCTATGTTTATATTGAAAACTATTTGATTATTATTATTTTTGGTTGGTTGGTTGAATGCATTTTTTTTTGTTTTTAATTATAAGTGAATTTATAATGAGTTGAGTTTGTATTAAAAATTGATGTGCATGTATCATTTATTTTGCATAGTGGATGATTTGGTTCATAGAATTCAGCTTATGCATGGAAGATCAAATCATTAGTTCTTATAGAATAGAAGTTGACATTTATAATCTAGTTAGAGCTGGACACACCATTGATAAAATTGCAACACAAGATTTTAGTAAGTATATCTTAACTATGAGGAATAGTAAAATTCTAACTATTTTGTTGGTATACTTATGTATATTGAATGAGATTACCATAATGTAATTATTTTATATTGAAATATAAATTAAAAATATATTATAATTATTATAAATACTATTATTCTTAAACTTAAAATAATTAATATATACATATACTTGTTAATAATTATGTTAATTCATAAAGTGTATGATCTAAAAATAAATTAATAAACTCACTGAGTTAGATAACTTTGTCAGCTGTATGATGAATATTATTTAGAGTTGAAATTTATGTCCTATCAAATAAAAGGATGATACTCTTTTAGAATACTTGTAAAGTTTTGATATTACTAAACACTACAATTTGATTTTAATCAGGTACATTAAATAAGTTAATAGAAGATCTTAAGGAACTAGTAAGAGAATGATTAAATTAAATTATCACTAATTTAATTCAATACTTGGATATTTGTAATTTTAATAAGAATAGTTTAATAAGTGTTAAATAAAAACCTCAAATATTTCGAATAAGTCAGTGAATACAATTATAATACTATAGTGAAATAAATTATAATTTATATAAATAGTATAACATAATTTACATTGGGAGCCCAAAATTTTATTTTAGCCATGATCCCTTTTGTAGCCTTATCTAGTGTCATAACAAATAATTTAAATTATAATTAAAAATTTCATTTATTTGTTTAGAGCATATATGTATATAAAATTGGGTTGATTAATTTGATTAAAATCATAGTAATTTATTTTATTAAAATCAAATTAATTAATTTAAATTAAAATCAAATTAATTATTTGATTATATATATATATATATATATAATAAAAATAATATTTAAATAACAATTTAAAGATTAATAAAAATATTTCACACCACATTTTTTAAAGTGTTGTGATGGGGTTTCTTTTGTATTTTTTCAGGTTTTATGACAGAATAAGAAAATGTCTCTATTATTCTTCCTTGCGCGATTAGGAGCAAGATATATAGAAGAAAGCTTTGGTTACATATAGAACTGACAATTTAGGTATGTTTTCAATATCATTATATTAGTTTTCATCCTAAAAACAAAAAGAAAAAAAATAATCCTAATCCATATGTGTCATCATGACAAGGGATTCAAGTCCCCAACAATAAAGACAAAATCAAGTTGATGAACATGAAATTAATTTTAATGCTAGCAAAATAATCTTTCACTAGACATCAACATTTTTTTTTTATTTTGTGAATTATAATCAATAATAACAATTGACCTATTTTTATTGATTATTTGTTTTCATTCACTAAGTCATGCATGCATTTTTGGGGTATACGGCAATCATTTTCATATATATATATATATATAAGAAAATTATGTAAAAATGTATAATTTTTAAAAAATTAAAGAAAATTGAATCATAAATTATGCATTTAGGAAAAAATATACCAAACTAAAAAAATAATTGAATTTTAACAAACTAAATCATACAAACTCAAAAAATATCCATTAACATGCCACAAAATAATGTCGTGTCAATATGACACTACAACATAAAAAACAACTTATAAGCTTAATTTTGTGTCAAGACACACATGCATGCATGCACACAATATACATACATATACAGACTCACAAACTATAAAAATAATTTTGAACATAGTTTTTAATATACATAGTATATATATTGGGCATGTATAGATATGTGCATCTATATAAATACAAAATATATTTATTGTGTATATATGTTTATAGACTATGTATGTATATATGTACACAAAATGTAGAGACACAATGTATATACCATTTATATACATATAAATTGGGTATATACATAATGTATATACATAGTGTATATACATATATAATGTGTATTTACAAACCTAATGTAATATACATATATACTATGTATCTACACATCATTTAGATGTATATACACAGTGTGTACACATATATAATGTGTATTTACAAACCTAGTGTAATACATATATACTATATGTATTTACACATTGTTTAGATGTATATACACTGTATATTACACATGTAGAGAATGTGTATTTACATAATATATTTGTATATTAATATATATATGTATACATTATATGTAATGTGGCATGTTGATGTGATACGTGAATGAATATTTTCTAATTTCATGATTGATTACATTTTTTTTAATATCAAATGATTGATTGTATACATTACAACTCAATTATTTTTCAATAAATAATAAGGTAGATTATGTTTCAAACACCTTTTCTAAATATGCACAACCCATACACCTATCCTGTTATTTATGGTTCGTACATAAATTTACTTGAACAAACCATACATTTATCCTATTATTTATGGATCGTACATAAATTTATGGTGCGTACAAACCATACATTTATGGTTTTTTACTTCAACAAACCACCATACATTTTTCCTTGCCATATGCAAGTAACCATAAAAATAATGAATGTTTTTTTTTGGAAATTAGTTTTAGAATTTCAAAAAATATATATATATTTATTAGTGTGTATATATACACCCACATGTATATATATATAAATATCTTCATATATGTATTACTTCATATATAAATATCTTCAAAAATATAAATAAATAAATAAATAAATAAACACACACACACACACACATACACACATGTTTATATACATATAAACCAATATGTATATACACACACATCCAATTTAGCAGGTACAGTTCAAAGAAATTTATTTCAATTCAATTGAATCAAAGTTCCCCCGGCGTATGGCTAGCGGCGCATAACAAAAGGGTTGATCCAGATACGTCTGGGGTGGCAGGCGCTTCTGCAGTTCTGCTGCCTGCGCCACAACCCTAAAGCAAATAGTCTCAGGCACGGGTTTCTCTGAAGGTGATTTTGATTTTGTGCCTTCACTTTCCTTCTCCCCACCTCTCCCTCCTCTCTCCTCAATCTGATTTCTCGCCCCCCCCCCCCCCCCCCCCCCCCACCTCCCCCTCCCCCTCCCCCACCCCCTCCCCCCTCCCCCACCCCCTCCCCCTCCCCCTCCCCCTCCCCCTCCCCCTCCCCTCCCCCTCCCCCTCCCCTCCCCCCCTCTCTCCCCTTCTAACTCTCCCTCTCACTCTATAATTCTCTCTCTCTCTCTCTCTCTCTCTCTATCCTACCTATATCCCCTCTCTCTATCATACCTATATCTCTCCTTTCTCTCCCTCTTCCCCCCTCTCTCTATCATACCTATATCTCTCCTTTCTCTCCCTCTTTCCCCTCTCTCTCCTTTCTCTCCCTCTCCCCCCCTCTCTCTCCTTTCTCTCCCTCTCCCCCCCTCTCTCCTTTCTCTCCCTCTCCCCTCCCTCTCTCCTTTCTCTCCCTCTCCCCCCCTCTCTCCTTTCTCTCCCTCCTCCCTCGCCCTTGCCCTCTCCCTCCTCCCTCGCCCTTGCCCTCGCCCTTGCCCTTGCCCTTGCCCTCTCCCTCTTATTTCTCTCCCTCTCCCTCTTATTTCTCCCCCTCTCCCTCTCCCTCTTATTTCTCTCCCTCTCCCTCTTATTTCTCTCCCTCTCCCTCTTATTTCTCTCTCCCTCCCTCTTATTTCTCTCCCTCTCCCTCTTATTTCTCTCCCTCTCCCTCTTATTTCTCTCCCTCTCCCTCTTATTTCTCTCCCTCTCCCTCTTATTTCTCTCCTCTCCCTCTTATTTCTCTCCCTCTCCCTCTTATTTCTCTCCCTCTCCCTCTTATTTCTCTCCCTCTCCCTCTTATTTCTCTCCCTCTCCCTCTTATTTCTCTCCCTCTCCCTCTTATTCTCTCTCTCCTCTCCCTCTCCCTCTCCCTCTTATTTCTCTCCTCTCCCTCTCCCTTCTCCTCTCCTCTCCCTCTCCTCTTTCTCTCCCTCTCCCTCTTATTTCTCTCCCTCTCCCTCTTATTTCTCTCCCTATCCCTCTCCATCTCCATCTCTCTACCTCTCCCTCTCTCCCCCTCTCCTTCCCCTCTCTCCCTCTCCCTCTCTCCCCCTCTCCTTCCCCTCTCTCCCTCTCCTTCCCCTCTCTCTCTCATTCTCTCTCTTTCCTTCCCCCTCTCTCTCATTCTCTCTCTTTCCTTCCCCCTCTCTCTCCTTCCTCTCTTTCCGTCTCCTTCCTCTCCCTCTCCTTCCTCTCTTTCCCTCTCCTTCCTCTCTCTCCCTCTCCTTCCTCTCTCTCCCTCTCCTTCCTCTCTCTTCCGCTCTGTCCTCTCTCCCCCTCTCCTTCCCCCCTCTTCCACTTCTCACCGTCTCCCCCCCCTCCCGTCCCCCTCCCTCTCCCCCTCCTTCCTCCCCTCTTTCTCCCCCTCCCTCTCCCCCTCCCTCCCCCTCCCTCCTCCCCTCTTTCTCCCCCTCCCTCCTCCCCTCTTTCTCCCCCTCCCTCTCCCTCCTCTTTCTCCCTCCTCCATCTCCCCCCTCCCTCTCCCCCTCCCCCCCTCCCCCTCCTCCCTCCCCCTCCCTCCCTCCCCACCCTCTTCCGCTCCCCCTCCCCCTCCCCCTCCAACACTCTCCCTTTCCCCACTCCCCTCTCCCTTTCCCCACTCCCTCTCCCTCTCTCCCTTTCCCCAATCCCTGCCCGTCTCTCCCTCTCTCCCTTTCCCCAATCCCCGCCCGTCTCTCCCTCTCTCCCTCTGTTATCTCTCTTTCTCTCTAGCAGGACCGTCTTTGACTGAAAAATAGCGAGCGCTAAACATGGGTTGGTTTCCCTGTACTGGAAAGTCGAACAAAAATACCAAGAAGATGAAGAACCAACTCACAACCAATGATCGGGTCACGTCATCTATTGGTAATAAAGCAACCGTCTACCTTTAATTTAAGTTTTATTCTATTTTTTGTTAGTGTTGGACTAATGATACGTTAGTTTACTAATTCGTCACTGAAATGATTCATCTAGTTTAAGAACTCTCCTGGGTTTTAAATTTCGTGGGATATGCTGGAGGTGTCGGCTTACGGATATGTTGGCTTTATTTATTTATTGAGCCTCTTTTCGAAACTGCAAGTATAATGGTTTCAACGTTAATTTTGTCAGTGCAAATTGCCTTTCATTAAGTTATTGAAGATTGAATCGTGATCTGAATTGAATCTTTTTGGCTAATGTTAAAAATTGGTGCTAATGATTGATTCGTTGGTTCTGTCTGGTGAAATTATGTACATGAATTTATCATCATGTATTGACTGTTACAATTTTAACAATGTCATTGCCTTCGGATGCTCATTTGCTTTTTTTTTAGAATGGCGATGGCGATTGGGTTGTCATTGTTGTTTTTTGAGGTGTTTGTATGTTTCTGTAGTTTTGAATTCACACTTTTGGTTTTCCTTATATACGAGAGTGCCATTATATGTTCTATGCTAGATATTAACTGATTGTTTCTTTACTTTCATCCTCCACCATTCAACAAGAAAAGGAAGTACACTTGAAAAAGGATCATTAATCATATTTCTTTAATTCTATGTTAGCGTTTTTGCATAGTGGGCCATTACTTAAATTCTTATTCTTGTCAGTGTGCTTCCCCATCATCATTTCTGATCAATCAATTTATTTTTTCTCGTAAAGTTTATATGTAATGTCGGTCACTATTTATAAGGGAAACTATTGATACATATAGTATAATGATAATCACTGCTTTTTTGTATGGGCAATGTTCATGTTATGTCATATATGGTGCATGTTGTTTTATTCATGTTTTGTGTTTGTAACTATATGTTGGAGGTAATGGAGTGTTCTTAACCTACTTCCATTGTGTTATTGTGTCATTGTTGCAATTGCTCTTGTTTCTGAGCTTATTTAAAGAAATTTAATTTCTTTTCTTAATAAGTATTGACTTCCTACTTATTCTTTGGCTAATATTCTAGATATATCAAAGGACAAAATGCCTTTTGATCCAAAGAAGGATGCCTGTAAACTTAGTAGCTTCGACAATGGTGCAGCCCATACCTTTACATTTCGTGAGCTGGCAGCAGCAACGAAGAATTTCCGGGCAGATTGTCTTTTAGGTGAAGGTGGTTTTGGAAGAGTATATAAAGGGAGATTGGATTGTGGCAATGAGGTTCTCTACTGTATCAAAATTTCGTTTCTTCCAAAAAATCCTGGGAAACCACACATTCATTTGTTTTGTATAATATTTTGTGTAGTTTTAATCCTTGTCTATTTTTTCTGGTGTGTACACTTGTGGTTCTTTGAGTTGCTTTTGTGGACTTTGTGTTTTCATTATATAATGCAGTGTTTAGTCTTTTTCTTTTGTCACACAAAGTGTTTTTTTTTTCCAAATATAGTTTAACATTGTCTTGTATTTTTAATATTAAAATTTTCAAGAAGGTTAATATATCGTTGAATCCCTCATTTTTTAGTAGTAATTTTGTTTTTGTGTTGCTTTTATTTTAACCTTTTTTTATCTGCTTCAGGTTGTTGCTATAAAACAACTAGATCGAAATGGCGTACAAGGGAATAGAGAATTTCTTGTTGAAGTATTAATGTTGAGCTTGCTTCATCATCCTAATCTTGTTAACTTGCTTGGTTATTGTGCTGATGGTGATCAAAGACTATTAGTTTACGAGTATATGCCATTGGGATCTTTGGAAGACCATCTACATGGTATGTTTCCAAACATGTATACTCCAAACACCTACATGGTATTGTCGAAGTATTAATCAACAGGGAACCTTTTTTTAACTAACCTGGTGTTATTTAGAATATAACAGCTGATGCTTTGTCATCTGAAGTTTTTTGATTAAGTTGTCAGTGTTATATACTGAAGAAACACTTGGAAGTCACAAAGGTTGATGAAATGCAAAAAGTATTCTAAACATGTTGGGGGTGTTTCATTAAAAATAACAACAGGACACAACTAATCCATACATGAAAAACCATGAATATATCACAATTCAAATTGGAAAACCATTGGATGTTAAGGCTAAAATTCTTTCCCCTCTTATACCAACAATATGTATTTCAAACATCTTTGGATTAAAATTATACAATGATTTCTAGTTTTGCACTCAACTAAGATGTCTTTTCTTGCATGCTATCAATTCTAACTCCTGGTTTCCCATCCATTCAATTGACATCAAATACTTCAATTTGTAATAGATGATGTGAATTGAAGAGAGTTGGGTTTTAGATATCATAAAAATTTAGGGAACAATTACATATGTACATGGGTGGGTGGTGGAGGGTAGGAGAAAGGGTGTGCCATAGTTTAGCCAACCATTGGAATAGAGACATATAAGAAATTTTGTTGGACTAATCCAACTGGGTGGGCACATAAGAATTTTATTTCTTTGCCTAGCTAGGCTTGGCCCAACCCAAATCATCACCTCTTTCTACTTTTTAAACTTTTTCTTTGGAAATAATTGCTTCTCTATAAGAAAATGTTATTTCAATTAAAATAAAAAAAAATATTTTTGTGCATGCTACTTTTGAAATAGGGTTCGAAGGTACTTTGATGCATACTTGAGAAATTTATTTCTCCAAGAATATTCAAAGTGTCTTTTTATTAGAGTAATTTTTTTAAAAAAATATGTTATTTTGATTTTGTAAAATATGAATAAACAAAAAATCATTACACTCAATAATGAAAAAGATAAAATATATAAATAAAAAGCCTCATTAGATACTCAACTACTAAAATTGGGGCAATTAACATGTTGGGTACACTCATTTATAACACTGTAAAAAGAGAAATATCTAAAAGAAATGACGGATTGTAATTCTTTCTTTCATTTTAATGTGTAAATATTCAGTATATTAAGCTTGAAGGAGTAAAAAATAAGTTGAAATCTCTTCAAGATTTTAATAAAAATATCAGCTTCTTTATCTACTGCATGGATATAGACTATATTAATTGTACCATGTATGATTTAATACTTGAGAAAAAGTAATTTATTTTTATATGTTTTGTTCACTCATAAAATATTATATCAAAGGTTATATGCTTTGCTTACTGAGTATCACAATAGGTTTTAAATACTCGGTCAATTGTATATGCTTGTGATTATTAAAAAACTCATAGGTTTAAAATATTTTTCACATACTTTAGTAAGAGTTGAGTCATGTCTAGCTGAAATTATTGGAAAAATTTAGGAAATAACTAACTATATAGAAAATTTAAGCTATATCTAGTATTGTGATAATTAGAAAATTAATATTTTTTATAATTTTCTTATGAATAGTAGAATCAATTGAATGAGTTATATCAGATAAAAAATTAATATTTGGCTCAATATGATTATTTTTTGGTATATAATCTAGAAGATTAATATATGTGAGAATGTTAATTACATATCTCATATGTAACAATACAATATTTCTCATGAATAAATTATTTTTTTCCTAATAAAATATTTGAGTATTCAAAGATTATTCGTTTAGATTTATGATTTAATATATGTGATAATTTCTAGTTTATCATTTTTTATAATAAAGATATTTTACCTACACAATCAATAAGATAAATCTATAATTTAATCTCTTCTAAAAAAATAAAAAAAATTATAATATTTATATGCAATACAAAATATTTTGGGTGTCAACCACTTACACTAAGAATGTGACATGCGCATGCATGCATGCATGTCACATGTCAAAAAATATATTTTTTTATAAGTTTTATGTCCATTTGTTAGTTGTTTCCAACCATTGGACATAACTCGATGGTTGGTTGGATTTTGGGCAGATTTTGGGATCCAAACAAATAAATTTTAAAATTATAAAAATTGATAAATAGGCATAATATTACATATTTTATCAAATTTAAATTGTAATCTTTCGTCTTCTTTCTAATTCTTTTATTTTATCAAAATTTCAAAATTTTTTTCTACGTAATTGAGTTTTGTAATTGGTGATGATATTTGGTATGATGAATAATAAAATCATAGGTGCAAGAATGTGGGTTTCATTAAACTTTGCAAGATACGCTATTATTTTTTGGTGTTATATACTACAATTAAAATTATAAATTAAAGGAGATAAAAATAAAAGATCATATCTAATATATAAGATTTTTGCTTAGTATGAGATATGAGAGTAATTAATATCACAATAATCTTACTCTAAAAATTATAAAAGTCATGTCTGATGAGTCTCCTATATAGAATATAAGATATATAATAATTTAAAAATTTTCTTTTTCTAGTCCAAATTTTTTATATGTTAGCATAACTAATTGTAATAAAAAAATAAAAAAAATATGAATTTAATAAAAAATATTAATATTTCGGATGATTTTGATTCAGATAATGATAATATAACTAAAAAATTTGAAATTGGTCTGTTTCCCAATTATGTCTTATTTGATATCTAAAAAATATATGTTTAATAGATGTACTTATATAGTTTGAACTTATTTTAATATAATTAAAAAATATTAATTGAGCTAAAAAAATAGAGTAATATAGATGCTATAAAAAAATATACTTGCATAATTAGTATTATGATTGAATACCCAAGAAGATATGTTGAACAATAAACTAAAAAATATAGTGTATTATATTTTAGATAAGACTAACTTAACCATTGTGTCATTAAATTTGAATCTATTTTAGGTTTGATTATCATCTTTTATTTATAATAGTGAGTTTGTAAGAGAATGAGTTGTTGAGATGATTGATATTATGTGTTTTCTGCTTAAATTTGTGGAAAATTTTTGAATACTTCTTTATATGCAAAAATATATTCAATTTACATATCATTAAATCTCTAGGTCTATCTGTAGGACTTATATTATAATAAATTATAAATGTGATAAATAATTAATAAATCTATATTTTAGAAAATATAGTGGAATAATATTAGTGATGTTTGATATGTGAGCTAATTTTGATGATGTTCCTTTTGTATATGTCATCGTCTATTATATTGATTTTAATTAAAAACTAAAAAAAAATATTAGGATGATGTATTGAATTCTCATGATGATCATATTATATTTGTTTCTGACGAGCATTTTTGGGGAATATGAAATTTAAAATAAAATATATAATATAATAATAGAAAATACTATAAATAATGGTAATAATGTGTCACGCCATAATTGAGATTTCATGGTTGAGATTTTTATTAGTAAGAATGCTATAAAATAAAATATATAAAATATATTAATTGACGATCACAATAAATTTATTGGTAAGAATCATCAGAGAAGATTTCATAGTTGAGATTTTTTTAGATAGATGTATGTGTTACATCATAAACTTAATAGTGTAAATTGATGTAGAATTAGTTCTCTTTTAATAAAATAAATTTAATATTTATTAAATATTTTAATGTCTAGTCAAGCAAACTTCAAAAATTTTGTAGTATATGCAAGTTAGTAAGCTTAAAAAATCAAATTTATTATAAAACATAGTTTGAAATCAACATATATAATGTGGATTCATATGTTTCGCATAATCATATTATATTCTATTTTGTAAATAATAAAATTGATGAAATTATAATTAATAAATTAGATTGAGATGTATTATTATTATTTTTAAAATTCATATAATTTTTTATGATATGATGAAATTATATTTGTCTGTATGTTATCTCACATCCTGCATTATATTTAGATACATGCACAACATGATGATTGTGTTTAATGATATAAAGAATACATATCTTAATGATATATATATTGAGTTGGAAATAAAATATTTATAATATTGGGCAATTATTTTACTTTTTTATAGTTTATCTATTTGTATGAATCTTAAAGCTAAGATCAAGGGGATAAAAATACTATGAAATTTTTATCTACTTGTATAAATCAATTATAAGAATATGAGAGTAAAATTTATAAAAATTACACAAATTATTTAAATTTGATAAAAATAAATGATAATTATAATGAGTCTCTGAATATGTAGATTGATATATTATTTGAAGATAATGAATTTTTCAATCAATTAGTTTGCGATGTGATAGTTCATCAAATAAGTGTGACATTTCAAAGTATTTTTATGATGATTACTATAAATTTGTCATTATGACATAAAAAATTTTGATATATTGAATTAGTAAAAATTAAATGAATTTATTTTTTTCATGCTATTTAAAATTACATGTGATATATTTATCTCTTTGGTGTCTAGTATAATCTTAGATTATATTTTTTTAATTATAAATGTACTTTCAAATATAAGAATAAAACTATAACTATATATTATAGAAACTTTAACATGTCCACAATATTTGGAAAATGCGCATTTAACTTTATAAATACTAGAATTAGAAGATCAATTACATGTTGAACTAAAATTGTGAATTGTAAAGATAAGGACTAGATATAGAATTAATTTAAAACAGATAAATAATTACTATGATCTAGGACTAGATATAGTCTTAGATTATGTTTTTCCAATTATTTTAAATGTACTTTCAGATATGACAAAAAAGCTATAACTATATATTATACAAACTTTAACATGTTCACAATATTTGGAAGATACACAAATAACTTTGTAAATGCTAGAATTAGATGATAAATTATACGTTGAACTAAAACTTTGAATTTAAAAGATAAGAATCAAATAAATAATAAATATGATATAGTACCATCAATTTTAATTGATACCTTTTGAGTATTAGTTTTTCTTTATTTTTTTATTTCATATTCAAATAATTTAAGTTTGAATGCTTTTTTATTTTTATTTTATTATATTTTATTTTATGTTACAATCTTAAATCTAAAACATTTTTTTAAAATTTTAAGATTTTCTTTTTAAAAATTTTATATACTATATATTATATTATATTATATATATATATATATATATATATAATATGGATGTTGAAGTTTGCAATAGGTTATAGTTTTATGTTTTAATTTTATCTATGCCTTTTTATGTATTTGATGGGAGTGCCCAACTTTTGAGATGTTCCCAACTTGTGAACTGCTCTAATTAATTGGTCCTTTATGTGGGAACCATTGGTATATGTTGGCATATTAAGTTTTAAAGAAGTAATTTATTATCTTAAATTTCTACATGTTATATGAAGGATTACCTTAGGGGTAAGAAATTGAAGTGAGTGTGTGGGAAAAAGCTAAGAACCCTAGAGGACATGTTGATTGATACTATTGTATGAATCTACACTGATATATATCTGATATATTCATAAAATTCAAATATCGATATTTATATTGAAATCAATATTTTAATCCTTGGGTTTTATGCATATGGGTGAACTTGTCAGATGTCTCTTCCTGATATAACCATGTAGTCATCTTCTGTTTTATCTTTATTTTCTCTATTAGATACAAATTTCCAGCCTTGCTCCTTAATTTTGGTGGGCATGTCTCATGTTGTTGATGATACTTGTTGGCCCATTGCAACTAAACCACAATTTTGGTCAGCATGTCTCAAACAAAACGTAAACCAGAAATCTTAAGATAATGATCACAATACTACTCACTTAGTTATTGTTCTTCATTTTATTTTTTAATGATGAAACAAATAGATAAGAGGGATATTTATACTAATACTAAATAAATCTCAACCACACAAATTATAATAATATATCTAATATAAATATGATTATTTAAATACTAATTAATGATATTAAAAATATATAAAATATTCTAAAAATAGGCTTGAATTTTAGTTTGAGCTTCACATCAAGTTTATGATTAAATTTTCCCCTTAAACTTGAATTTATAACTCCTAGCAAATATTTTAATTTTATGAAATCTTCTCTTGTCAATGACTTGATAATAATATCTATAATTTGATCTTTTGATTTCTAATATTTTACTTGTATATCATTTCTTTCAATGCACTCTCTTATATAGTGATAACGGATATCAATGTATTTGATTTGATCATAAAAGATTGGATTATTAGTCGAAACTCTTGTCAATTTGTTGTCTATGTGAATTGTGCTCAAATTATCTTATGACAAACCCATTTTTTGAATTAACTTTGAAGCTAAATTGCATGGTAAATACATGTAGTTGTTACTCTATTTTACATGTAGAAAGAATAATAATTGACTGTTTGTTTGATACCCAAGTGAAGACAGTACCTCTCATGTAGAGTACAAACTAGTGGTGCTCATGCAATCATCAATATTTCCGTTTCAATTATTATTATTGTATTCAATAAGATTGTAATTGTTAGAGATAAAATAATATAAGCCAAAGTATATTATCTTTAAAGATAGTGGAGAATTCTCTTTGTTACCTTCCAATGAGTTATTGTTAAATTTTTCATGTATCGACTAACAACTCTAAATATATAGAGAATATTGAGTTTAGTACAAGTTACGTAATACATGGTTCCTACTATGCTTTTATATAGAGTGAGATCTATCTTATTTTCTTCCTTATACATGATTCTACATTTCATTGGTGTGTCTACCATATTAGAGTCATCAATCTTAAATTTCTTAAGCACCTCTTAAATTGCTGCTCACTAACTTATCTAGTTTCACAAATTTATTTCTTTTTCTATACATATGATTGCTTGCACTAATATTAAGATATCATATATTATTTTAATCTTTTGCATGATCCTTGTAAGCCAACAATAAAGTTATATCTTTTTGATTTCTTTCTTTAACATTATTGATATTTTTTCAATTCTATATTGTTGAGAGGTGTTCTATATTTGGAAGCATAATGATCAAATTTTTCATAGTTGTAACATTTAATATTTGTCTTGTCATATCTCAATCTTGATTTGTCTCTCTCTTGACCGCTTGTTGAACTGTTTCTTCTTTGGAAATTATTGTTGTTATTATCACCGGGCCTCCAATCTCATTCATGTTCATATCCATGATCTCGTTCTCAACTACGATCTCGTATTGTTGACTTTCACTATTTTGAATATTGTTTTTTTTAGTCGAATCAATTCGAGTCTTGAGTAATTATTCTATTATTTTTTCTTCTTTTTTTTTCTTCATAAGTTTGTAAGGAGCTCAACAATTATACTATTGTCAATGCTTCCAAGTATTTGATTTCTTTGATGATAACTAAAATATATTCAAATTTTGAATTTATCAATCAAAATTTTTTTTCATAATTTTTACATCATTTAACTTCTCACTATTTCTCTTTAGTTGGTTAGTAACTATTAATATTCTATAGAAATAGTCAGAGATGACTCGTCTTCTTTCATATGCAAAGCTTCAAATTTGGCTCATAAAATTTAAAGTCAGTAGATTATTGATTGAATTTGCTCTCTTGTAGGAGGTTCGAAGCTTCTCTCATGCTTTGTTACTCAATCTCACTTCTAAGATTTTCTCAAATGTATCGCCATCTAATCTTTGATAGATTAGATAGTCTTGTCTTTATTTTTTAAATCTTTCAAACTTTTTTTTTGAGTTTGAGATAGAGTACTTTATTTTCTGATTCTGTGGAACCTTTCTCTTTTATCTCCTACATATTGTGATCAAAGGAGGGACTTCATCTTAATGTTTCAATTGTAGTAGTTGCTCTTGTTGAATACTGAGACTTGAGATGGAATCATATTGTTACCCGTCATCCTTGTAAAAGGGATCTTCTAGCTGGGAATTCAAAGCCTTATGACACAACAAAAGGGTTCAAGACTCTAATAAGATCTTAAGGATATTTTTTAATATGGAAGATTAGTTAATACTGCAACTATGAATCATACTTAAATTTTTAGAGATCCAATAACTTTACTCCGATATCACTTTTTTGGAAATAAAAGAGATATCACTTTTAATATGGAAGATTAGTTAATACTGCAATAAATTTTTATATGGTTATAATATCACTCACTTAGTAAGTTTATGATCTGTCACTAAAGCTAATATTAATATGAGAATTAATATAATCTTGAATCTTGCTATTATAATCTAAACAAATTTCAACCATAAAAATTGTAACTATACATCTGATATTACTATAAGAACTAATATGATATTTATTGATATTAAAACCATATAAAATATTTTAGAAATGAACTTGAATTTTGGTTTAGGCATCACATCAAGTTTATGATCCAATAAATTGGACATGAAAAGAAGCAAGATGCATAGTTCTTAAGAAGAAAATAGCGTGCCACTGAAGCTGCTAAGATCAGATGACATCAGGCATGAATCATCTGCAACACCATGCTATGGGACTCAAGACTTGACTTGTTTTGGGAAAGAAGTTTATGGTTTCTGCATGATTTGACTATACATTATTGCTGCAAATGCTTAACAATGAAATTCATTACCACTAGAGCATCATCAGCAAGTCATCTAGATGTAATAACTACTTTGTTAGCACCTATTTTGACAATCTCATATTTTATTATTTATTCTTTTCAAAATTTGATAGAGGAGAATAATTTGAGTTTTTTTTTTACTGTTATTCTTTCTAATTCGGCCCGGGGAGAATATTTTATAGTAATTTTGTTATTATTCTTCCTAATTCGGTTATATGAGACTATTTCCTAATTTTTTTGATGTTAATTTCATTTGACGAGCTAAATAAATTATCGCATATAATTTATAGTAATTAACAAATATCAACAAATGGAAAGAAAAGAATAGTTATTATATACTTCTCTTTGATTGATTATTTATTAAATCTAACTGGAGATCTAAGGGAAAGTTCATTCCAAATTATGATGTGGTTATGTTTTTGTTCTGGTTCAAACTATTCAGCTGGTTGATAGTTTGATTTTGGTTCAAATTAGCTCATGATTAAACTTTTATGATCTTGTTGTTTTGAACTTTTTATGTATTAGTTTGAGGGAGTGTATTTAAGTTTGCAATAGTTAATAACTTTATGTTTCAATTCATCTCTTCTTCTTTGTATGTTTTTGATGGGCACATCCAATTTTTGGACTGCCCAAACTAGTTTGCCTTTTATATAAAGTGCTTTTCATGTATGTTATCATATTAAGTTTTAAAGAAGTAATTTATTGTCTTAAACTTCTTCAATATAATATATGCAATGCATGAGTGTATATTGCATGCTAGCCTGGAGGCACTGGGCTATGAGACTGGGTCTGTACTGTATTAAAACTATGCTGACAGTAATATGAAACTAGGCTGGCAGTCACATGAAACTAGCTGGCAATTACAGGAAACTATGCTAGCCTTTAGCTTAGACCAGTCTAGGCTAGCTTGGGCATGACACATGAGATGCTTGGCATGACTCTTGCCCATGGCTCATGTTGTACCAGATTGAATGGTGGTCCAATTTGATTCGGCATGACTAAGGTTGCTAGCAGGCCATCGAGCCATCATGGGACGGCACAGTTAGCTCCCAAACCATGTTGTGTTGGCACGACATGATCTTCTGATGTGGACCAAAAAAATGGCCATGTCGGCCCATTAAGGATTGTTGCCACTTCTAGTAGAAGAGGACATATGCAGCTTGCTTAGGCTAGATGTGAGTCGATCAAAGAGCCAAATAATTTTGTAGTAAGTCATTCTGATCTTGATTTTTTGATTGTTATATGAGAGTTACAAATGATTTATACGCAGCATCATATTTCATATGTACTGTCATACTCATATCTTTTTTATTTTTTATTATTTCTTTTTATGATATTAAGATAGTCAAGTCTCATTCTGAGACATTGTCGCAACTTATGTTGGAAGGCTTATGTGTCATTCACTCTAATGAGACTCAAGGAAATAGTCTCTACACTTTGGGAAAGATTTGTTATTGGTTACTAGTGAGTGTATAATATGAAGACACTTCCATATAAAAAAGTAGATCATCTTAAAATAAAACTTATTCTGAGGAGATTTACTTAGGTATTTGATGTAAATTACTAATTTTTTTTTTCGTATAACCAATATGATTTTTATATGAATTCTTATTTTACTGGTAGTATTTCACAGATAAAAGATATATCATCTAAATGGGAAGAATATTTTTCTTTATAATGATATTGAGAATGAAATATATATGAAATAATTACTTAGGTTTCAAGTAACATAATGAGATGCAATTTGCAGATTATAGAAAGTATTATATGTCATTAAGGAATCATTGAGAGTATGATTTCCTAGGTTTTCATAAGCATTTACCTCATTTTATTTACACGTTTTTTTTTAATTTTTTTAGGATTGTCTGATGGTAAAATAACCCTATTTATAATGCATGTTAATAATATTTTGATTATGAGAAATGATTTAAAAATTACACAATTCAAGGTATATTTTTTATCATTGGTTTAGATGAAGGTCTTTGAGAGACTCATATATTTTCTTGGTATAGAGGTCACTTACTCTAAGACATACATTGTGTTGTAGAGGATGTAAGCATGTTATACACTCACAGAGGTCAGTTTGTTTGGTTGGACTTCAGTGGATATTTTGGTTGACCAAATAATAATTACTTGTTTGATGTAATATTTTTAGTTGATTCTATTATATTTAGGATAATCATATATAAAATTAATCAGTAATAATCAATAAATCATATATAATTTATATGGTCAGTATAATTTGTCATTTCATAGATTTATATCTGTAGGTTCACTTAGATGTATCTCTTCGCTTATTGAGATATGTGAAGTAGCATTCATGATTTGAAATCTCTTTCATCGATCATAGAAATTTACAATTAGCATGGTATTCGTAGTCAAGTTGAGAACTAGCTTGCATAGAGAGTTTGTCTACTATGAGTTTTTGTAATTTTCTAAGGTAATCTTGTCTATTGGAAGAGTAATGGACATAATTGTATCGATATCTAATACAAATATAAAATTTAGGGTGATAACGATAATTACCGAAGAGATACTTTTGATCTAATACCTACTTAAGAATATCAAATATTTATTTTTTTCTCTCACTATCTTTTATTGTGATAATCATACAATAAAATATTTAGTCTCTAATCTAATATTTTATGAGCAGATGAAACATATAGAATTAAATTGTTCAATTCTCATTGAGAAAATTCAAGATGATATTTTGCTATAACTTATATATTCAAATAGTAGATTATCCACTAGATATTTTCACGAAAGTATTGAAGAAGTCTTAATTTATTTTTCTTTCAAGCTTGATATTATGAATCTTTATATATTAACTTGTGGGAGATATCATTAATTTAGCAGTTTTGATTTGCTTTTTGTTTTTTATTTTTTACCCTTTTTCCTTGTTTATTATAATATTGATCAGAGTGCTTGATATGTCAACTATCACAATTCACATTGCCTGTTATATAAATGCACATCCTATCACACTTTTATTATTAAGTTTTTATATTGAGTTTTATTTTAAATTGGATATGGTTTGTGCATTGTTTATCATAGAAAATTTAATGATTGGAGTATCCCACAAATTGAGAATGAGCTTAAGATCTTTTCAATGTTGTTGGGGTATCCCAACAACAAAATATTAAATAAATAAAAAATGTCAACACTATTTATCTTTCGATACTTAAGTACTTGATACTCTCAAGTTAGAAGAAAAAAGAATTTGATTAAGGTCTCTTTAATGTTTTCATGAATACATAGACTGACTAATATGCCATATGAACATATAATATCATAATGTTTTTATTTTGGATTCTCTCTCAAAAAGAAATAATCACAATAGAGAGTAGGATGTGAAGTTAGTGGGTATATGATTTCTTTAGGAAGTTAATCAAAAGTATATCTTAAATGATTGTAATAATTATTTTATATTCTATTTTTATACTAGAACTCAAAATCAGCATAAAAGATTGTGCTTAACGAGAACATGATTATCAAACCAATTGTAAGTGTCTCTGTTCGTTGAGGAAGATCCTAAGATCTAAAGATTTTTCACACTTTTAAATATGCGATGAGCTGCATTGAGGTATACATATTATGGAGAATTTAAGAAATTACTAACTATACTAATTATATAAATTATGTTTGGTTTAGTGATAGGCAAATTTTTAATCTTTTATATGATTATCTTATATGTATTCAAGTCAATCATAAGGTAAATATTAGGTTAAAATCAATATTTGGCTTGATGGGAATAAATTGTACTAGTTTTTATGAGAGTATCAATTGTATTTTTCTTTAATAATACAATATTTTTTTTGTAAGCTACTTTAATTTCAAGAAAATATTTAAGCTTATCATGATCATTCATTTGAAATTTTGACTAAATGTATTCACAAATCACATCTCATTTCTTGTAACAAAGATATCATTCTCATACATGCTTATTAAAATAAAAATTCGACATCTAAATTTTTTTAGAAAAACAAAAAGTTATTTGTGATACACTTGTCAAACCAAAGGAATTAATAGTGAAAATCTCACAAATGAAATTTTTAGTGATTGATTCAGATTAATTAATGTCTTCTATAATTTAGTAATTGAGTTTGATTATTTTATTACTATTTAAAAATTAGGTGGCTATTCCATATATATTTTTTCATCAAGCTCACTATAAAAAAATATATTATTTACGTTTATCTAATGTTTCATTTATCTGTGAGATATAGTAATATAAGTATTTGTATTGAGATTATCATGTCTATTAGAGAGAGAATATTCTGATAATTTATTCTAAACATCAGAGTAATCTCTCTCATGATTAATTTTTTCTATAGAAGACGCGCCTTTTTTTTTGGATTTATCTTAACCATAAACTCACATTTGCAATCAAAGATATTTATTCCTTAAAGTTGAAATATTAATTCTGAAATTTTATTAGAACAAAAAATTCATTTTTCATAGATTGATAGTATTTTGGATGTGATAATTTTTAAGAAAAAGATTTGAGTATATTAGTACTGTTAAAACAAATAATAAAAGATGTAACAATAAGGAATAAGATGTGAGTATTAAATATAATATTGAATTTAACTTGTCTATTTTTTTTTTCGTAGACTTAGTGACTATGATTATTTGGCTTTTTAGGATACTCTTCTTGGTTCTAAACATATTGCGTATGACTCCTAGAGTAAATTTGAATTACTCGGCGATCAAGTCTCATGTTTCCAACTTAGTTTGAGTTGGTGCTGGAACTAACTTGGGAGCTACCAACTAGAATGTGAACTTAAGGGAGATACTCATTACAAGAAAATCTCTTTTCAAACTCAATATATTTTATACTTATTGATATATATGATGACTCAATAAGTGTCACTCTCTTTTAGTTGGACGCTCTTACGAGATTCTTTAAGGGTAAACAAGTTTAAAAGATCCAATTGTATCTCTTGAATCCTTATGTTGCTTAAACTTCTTAAAGAAAGAGTCAATACCCAAAAAAGGTAATATTAACATTAAATAATATTCTATAGAATTTAGGATAATAGTACTTTTAATTCTTTTGAGCACAATAATAACAAAGAAATATGTGGTTTCTCCTCTTATGTGTCATTTTGTGATATCACGTAGAGAGATTAAATAAAATTAATTTTTCCAAAAATTTTGAGAGTTAGACTAAATAATATCTCTTAAGATTGTAAGATCAAAAAAGATTTATTATGTGAAAGGACAAAAGAAGATATTTTTATGGAAAAAGGAGAACTACTAATAATGATTATTGGAAAAAGGACACTGCTAATAATATCTTTTTTACGGATAAAAGAAGATATTTTTGAGAGCTAGACTAAATGTCTTTTATTTTGCATAAAATAAGATATTTTTATGCAAAATGACATTGCTTCTCCCTAATAATGATTATTGGAAAAAGAAAAACTTATGAATTGTTAGAGGTTTTCAACTAAAAGGGAGAGGAGAGAGGGAGGTGAAAAAAATAAAAAAAAAGAGAAATGAATTTTTTATTAAAAATGAAAAGATTTAAATTTAATATAATTATTTATACATATGATTTTGGGCAACCTACAATTTGGGTACTTTCAAATAATGAAAACAAAAAATAAAAATAACAAAAAATAAAATAAAACTCAATACTTCCTTTAAGATGGAGCATATATCACAAAATTCTTATATTTGAAGAGAAAAAAACCTATTATACTCAACACCCCTTCCAAAAAATATACAAAAATTTATAGAGAATATCTTTTCTATAATCATTGGAGCTCAACTAGAATCATAATATATTATTATTCGACTATCTTCACGATTTCTAAACGTAATACTATATTTTATAGCTTTCTTAACATATTATAGGATTCTAAATATTGTTTTTTTATGAATTTGTTTAGGAGAATTTAGAAGGTGACTAATTATACTGATAATATAAGTAATATCTGACTTAATAGTTAATAATTATTAGATAATTTATTTTTTTTATAATCATTCCATACCTAATAAAGTCAACTAACAAATTAATATCTATAGACAAATCTATACTTGGATCAAATAGTGAGTTAGCAAGTACATATTTTGATATATCAAAGTCAGGTAACACATTCAAAGCATATTTCATTTGAAAAAGAAAAATCATATCTCTGAAGTATGTGACCTATATAATAAAGAAATGCCATAGGCATTCTAAATCCTTTATTTGAAAGTAATAAGAATAATTTGACACACATTTAGGCTAGATATAACTTATGTTGTCATTATAGTTATTTATTTTTTAGAATTTGACTAACTATAAAAAATAAGAAAATAGTAAGAAAATATCTCAAGTATCACATATATAACTAATATTATATATTCACTTCTTGATTCATGTCGAAAGTAATAAGAATAATCTAATATATATCTTATGTAACCAAATATAATAAGTGTCAAAGAAAATTTACTAAATAATATCTTGAAAGATTACTTTAGGCTATAAAATATTTTTTATAGTGTGCACACCATACATATGCTACTAGGAATAGTAAATTCTAGTTGCTGTTGCATGAATATTTTTTTTTTGTAAATTATTATGAAAGAAATATTTTTTACGTCATAGTTGATACATAGTATATCTATGTGATATCATAATTGAGAGTAACAACTTAACAATGATTATTCTGGCCATATGGAAGAGTGTCTCAATAATCAATTCTATATGCCTGCATAAATGTTTTTGTTATCAACCTATCCTTGAGGCGATCAATCTTTTTTTTAGGCTTTATTTTTATCATATACATCCATCTATATCTAACATTTGACTTACCCATGTATGATTAAATATATTTATATTTAATTCTTTCAATATAGCTTGTCTCCATCATGGATGACAAAATGTCTCAGAAAAAATGATTGAGATTTTATAATTATCAAACGATGATAAAAAAATAGAATATACAATACTAAAATGAGAATGAAAAAATACTTTTGAGTTAGATCTATTGAAGTGACATAAGACTCATTTGAAATTGATTGTGGACATATTTTTCTTGTATATATATCTTAGATTGAGTTTATTAAGTCTTTCAACCCTCATCTCTCTTTATCGAAGGGACTAACACTTCGTATTATGTGGAACACTCACTCTAGGCTCCTATCCAATATATATTTTTCTAAGAGATGTTTTCATATTATTCTCAAAACTAATCATGCTAGTCATATTAGGTGAATATATATATGAATATAATCTGTCATTACTCATCTGTGAGGAATAATAACTGAACATGGAAATGAGGCTACACTATAATATCTAGAGGTACATTCTTTTGAATTAGATTTTTAAATAAAAGTTTATCCTCGAAGAAAAAAAATATTAATACTCGTAATAACTTTCATAGTCTCCGATGAGTAATATTTATATCTTGTGTGAGTAATTGAGTACCTAATAAAAACATTCTTGATGACACATGCTGCCATCATCTCCCTATCTAGAGAGATTCTGAACAAAGAATGTGCACTCAAAAATTTTAGGTGAAAAGTGAAAGAGTCTGTCTCTAAAATATATGAGATAAAATATGATACAATCTGAGAGAATATAAGATAATTTCCAATTGATTAGGAAGTTGACAGTTATACTGTTTCTGTCAAAAAATACCTAAGCACACTCTTATGGGATAAGAGTAGAGGTGTCAAACGTGCCGGGCCGGGCCGGCCCGGCACGGCATGGTTCGGCCGTGCCTGGCCCGGGCACGTTCTTAAACCGTGCCCGGGCCCGTGCTGTGCCCGGGTTAAGATCTTCACGTGCCTTGCCCTGCCTTGGCACGGCACGCCGGCACGGGTCCATCCCGTGCCGGTTCACGCAGGCATGCGTGGCACTGGCGGCGTGCCACGCGTGCCGTGGCATGAGTCGTGAGTCACGACTAACGCCTTGTGACCCATCCGGCCAGGCTGGCCCCCCCGGTAAAAAGACCGCGGGTCGGGTCCAAACAGACCCGACCCGCGGTCTTTTCTGCCGAAACCCGATTCCCGACGCCCATAGACCCGATCCGAGCAATTCCAACGGCAAAAAAAAAAAATTTCAAACTTGAGCGATTTTCAGCCCTTGGATTCACCTCCAACGGCTAGGGGGCAGAATCCAACGGTCCACGTGATTCTGCCCCTTAAAAATCGTAAAAAAATTCAAAAATTTAATAAAAAAATATTTTTTTTTATTAAAAAAAATAATCTTTAGCCTATAAATTCTACCCCCCTCCCTATAACATTTATGTTTTTCAAAAACATAAAATCTCTCAATATTTTCTCTCTCTTACATAAACCGTGCATCTCTCTCTCGGGCCTCGTGATTTTGATTTCGGCTTCGATTTTCGTGAAACTCAACTTGAGTTTTGAACATCAGAGCTTCCTGTGGTGTACCTTGCACGTGACTGATCTCATTGCTTTTACCGGGTAATATATTTTACGTTTTTTTGTACTTTCTCTCTCTAAAGCTTCTCTCTCTAGAAAAACTTACGAAAAATAAAAAATGACAAATACACCTAACACGTATTTAAATTTGGAAAATGAAAATGTTAGTGTTACACAGACGTCTGTGGCTCCTGAAACTTTGGTTTCTCCTGTCGTCTCAGCCCAAAATTCTAAAAAACAAAAAACTAGGAGGACTTCTGTAGTTTGGACACATTTTAAAATCATAACACAAGTAGATGTTAGGGGTGAGGAACATGAAATGACACAGTGCAAATATTGTATGAGACTTTTAACAAGCAAGAGTACATGTGGGACTGGGCACCTCAAGAGGCATGTTGAAATATGCTCCAAAAAACATGGACCCTTAGATCCTAGGCAAACCCAACTTGGCACTACATTTTTTGAGACTGGATCGAGTTCAGTCTCAAAGTTTACTCCCTTCGTATACTCCAGCGAGTTGGGTAGGGACGGCATGACCAGACTCATCACATTGATGGGTCTTCCGATCAGATTTTCGGAAGATCCGAGGGTAGTGCGCATCATGCAGACTTATTTTCAGCCATCCTATCGTAGGATTCCTAGGTCCACATCTAGGAGTGACATACTAAAGATATATAAGTTAGAAAAACAAAAAATAATTAAGGAATTTTTGGCATTTAGTGGAGTGGTGTCCGTGACGTCCGATATATGGACATGTCACGATGATTCTTCTTATGCATGTCTCACGAGTCATTATGTAGATTTTAACTGGACAATCAATAAAAAAATATTAGGATTCACTGAGATTCTTCATCCTCATGATGGCCCGGCCATTTTTGAGTGTATGATGAAAATATTTAGGTAATATAAAATTCAAAATAAAATTTTTAGTGTCACTTTCGATAATGCTGCGAATAATGGAGTAGCGATCAATATGTTTGTTAGGAATATTAGAGACGCACCATAAGGAGAGATCTTTCATGTCAGATGCATGTGTCATGTTATTAATCTGATAGTTCAAGCGGGTATGAAGGTCTGTTCCCCCGCGTTGGAAAATATATGCAATGCACTCAAGTATATTCGCACTCCTCGCAGACTACAAGAGTTTGGTAATCTCTGTTTGTCTGCGAATTTTAAGAAGAAGAAATTCCAATCAGATGTGAGACATCGTTGGAATTACACGTACATGATGTTGGAATCATGTGTTGGATACGAACACGTGATATCCGACTACGTCAATAGTAAGAGTGGCAAACTTATTATTGATGACACTGACTGGGCTTCAGGAATTTCATTTATGAAATTCCTGAAGATATTTTATGACACGACGAACATGTGTTCGTCAGTGTATACGCCCACCACTTGCATTGCACTTCGTTGCATATGCAACATTAGTAGCATGTTTAGGAAGTATCGAGCGGACCCGATGCTTATCCATATGGTTGCAGAGATGGAGACCAAGTACCTGAAGTACTGGTCCACCATTCCATCTCTTTATTGCCTCGCAGCATGCATGGACCCTAGGGCTAAGGTGGAAGGGGTTGAAAACACTCTGACTTTCATTTTCCTCGTGCATGATCCTGGAAGAGCCACCTGAATGGTTCATTTACGAGAAGTTGACAGATCTGTTCACATACTACGATACTAGGTATGGTGGTGGTGGTGGTGAGACTGTGAGTACGGACACTGATACCTTGTTCGGAGATGATGATTATTCCATTAACCTAGCGATGGGGAAACGTAGGGGTGGACCTTCACATAGGAGCGAGCTGTCTCGGTACTTAGATACTGATTACTGCTCAATCCTATCACCTTCTGATAATAAGAATCTTGATTTATTATAGTGGTGGAAATCATATGAGTCCGCCTATCCCGTGCTATCTAGGATAGCCCGGGATCTACTGACTCATCCGGTGTCGAGCGTAGCATCGGAGTCTGCTTTTTCTGTTGCAGTGAACGTGATTTCGGATAGAAGATCGAGATTACGTCCAGATATGGTTGAGGCCTTGACATGTTTGAAGGATTGGGAGGAATCGAGATTTAGCATCAGTGATCCTGCTGAAGCTGGGACTGTGACAGACACTGCAGTCGCATCCACATCCACTACGATGGCAGAGGAGCTGATTGCCGATGATGATGATCCATATGATACTGATCTTGATGTTGCGGCTGATGATTCTCATGATATGCCGCTTGACGATTGATGCTCATCTGCTCTTTTTTTTCGATGTTTTTTTATTTATTTTATTTATACGCTTTGTTTGTACTTTGTACCATACGTTGTGTTGAAACTTATACTTGTTTTGTTCGGACTATTGGTTTCAAAAGCATGAATGATAATTTTTTATTTGTGTAGTTTAATTTTTTTTTAAATATAATTTTTACTAACTTAATGTATTTATTTATTATTTTACGATTTAAATTTTATTTTAAAATTTAATAACTTTAAATTTTAATATATAATTAATAAATTAAAATAATAAAAAAAGCTAAACTTAATTGAAAAAAAAATTTTTTTTTTCTAATTTTTGTTTGTTTTATTTAATTTTAAATGTTATAATTTTTACAAAAAATTATATTTTTTACTTATACTAATACTCTAAAGTCTATACAGTAACTTAATAAAAAAATTTACAATTAAAAAAAAAAATTTCTAATCTGCCATTTTGGCATTTTCAGCCCGTGCCCCATGCTCGTGCTGGCGGCTGGCCTCCCGGGACCACGGACCAGGACCCCGGTTGACCACTTAACCCGGTCCCGCGTTGTGGTGCGGCTCCCGCCCCGCCTGCCCTGCCGGTGCCGTGCCGCCTGGCCTGGCCTATATTGGCAAGGCGTGCCCGAGCAGGCCGGCACGGCACGGCACGGCCTTGCCGTGCCTACGGGCCGTGCCGTGCCCGCCTATAACTCACCATGCCGTGCTCGGCACGGCACGGTAGCACGACCGTGCTCGTGAAAAATGGGCCGTGCCGTGCTGAGCCAACCCGTTTGACACCTCTAGATAAGAGTGTCTTTGTTGTCTCAACAAAATTTTGGGTTTTCCTCAGCTATTCCATTTTGTGTAGGAGTATCAATATAGTATGTTTGATGAATCATCTTGTGTACCTCAAAGAAATAAGTAAATTAGTAAAAAATGTATTCAAATGTATTATTAATTTTTAATATCTTAATATTATATTAAAATTGAGTTTTTATTCTTTAATAAAATTTTACAAAAATAAAAAATTTGAGATTTTTTTTAAATATTGATAGCAATGTAAATAAAATATAATTATCAACTAAGGTACCAAAATATTTTAAATCATCATACATGATTGTCTTATTGAGTTCCTAAATATTTGAGTGAATCAGATATCATGAGTTCCTCATAATACTTCTTTGATGTAATTGATAAGAAATTTTAATATATTTTTCTAACTGGTATGTCTTACAACCAATAAATATTATTTCTCTGAAACTTATTTTTAGAATCTTCATCTACTCTAATGAAAACTATCTTAGTAAAGAATAATTATTATTTTGGTTCAAAATTTATCTAAAAAAGATTTACCTTATAATTTGAAATATGATTAGTTACATATTAATGGTATTTTAATATGATCCTTTTAAACCCAAGTTTAATTATTTTTGATTTGATCCCATTGAAAGTAAAATTGAAAATCCAATGTTATTTTCTCTAGTCGTATGTTTTTGTCTAGCTCCCTTATACCTTTAACTATATTACTTATTTCTTGTAGAGTGCATGTAGGAGTTTTATAGTTTTTTCCATTCAACACAATTTTAAACTAAAATTAATATTTATGAAAGGTCGTACATAGTATACAACTTTGGCCACACAAGGTATGAAGTATATTTTGGCAAGTCTTACCTTTGATATATTAGAGAGGTCGTATTAGAAAGTTTTTAGAAAACTTATGTTGTAGCTTTTATTATTTTATTTTCTTATTTTTTATTTTTGATGGGAGCATCAACATGTGAATTGCTTTGATATTTTTTATTCATTATATAAGAATGCTTGATATATGAATTTCACAGAATATTATTTTTTATGTTTTTAATATTTTTGTTATAACATGGTATCAGAGAAAGGGTATAACAAAAACAATCACAATAAACTATTATAATACCCATGCTTGGTGGTGATAGCAAAATCATGTGCAGTGGTGATAGAAGTTGCATGTGGTGGTGGTAGTAGAGGTGTGTGCAATGGTGATAATAACCACTCATGGTAATAGGAACACAAGCATGCATGATTGAGAAGTTGGAGTGTAGTGGAGAGTGGTATAGGCAATTGGTGGTGCGTGGTAGCTCTAGACAATGATTGGGCAGAATCCTTATTTAGGGTTTCAACATAACAATAAAAAGATATAAATTAGCAGTTCCAAAAATCCTAATTTGTGTGATCTTATTCTTTATTTGTTTGCATAAACATTATAGTATATGGAGAGGTATTATCATATTTAAGATAGATGAAAGATAATCTAAGTATTGTATCCTCACTATAAGAGAATGGGTCATACCCGAGATAGCTATTGGATATTCAGAGAGGAGGTCGAGAGCTTTACATAATATTGAAAAAGACATGTTAACTATTGAAGTCATACATTCCTATTGGAATCCCATTGCATGAAAATGTTATGGGGGGCCAGCTCACTTGGGTGGATTTTTTTTTTTTGAAAAACTCCACTTCGTTGGCGGTCATCCGATGTGACTTGACACTTGACCTGTGACTTGATCGTAGTTGGTTATGGGTTTCTGGGCCAGTGGAATGTGCCATCGGGCCAGACACATGGGTTGTGCCTGGCCCAGCATGTGACATGACTCACGTTGGTCCATCATGGTTTATTTGGTTTAAGTTATAATTTTTGCAAATCATAATTAATTAATTCGAAGTAGATTTATATTTTTTTAGGATTTAGGATTGAGGAATTTATAATTGCAGTTGATCTCTTGAGTATGGATAGAGATTTTCAAATAGAGGTAGACGTAAGAGCACCTCATTTTAGTATATATATTGTAGGAGGATGAATCACACTAGAGATTCTTATTGAGTGTTATTTCTAGAGAGATAGTCGAGAGTATTACACAAAGATATATTGACTATCAGAGTTATTGAAGTATTTTCGTATTGTTTTTCACTGTAATAATTATTAGAGATGAGTTTATAAAAGTTTTCTCAATTAATAATACATACTTTTCTTTCGTTAGGTATTATTAGTTTTGTTACTCATACTTATTATTTAGACTCTTAGATTATTAATGTAGTAATTAATAATCTTTTCACAGATAATCATTACTTATTTTTTTTTTTTTTGCAAATCATAATTTTTGCAAATTATAATTTATAGATCTAAAGTATATTTATATTTTTTTAAGATTTAGGATTGAGGAATTTATAATTTCAGTTGATGTATTGAGTATGGATAGAGATTTTCAAAGTAGAGGTAGACGTAAGAGCACCTCATTTTAATATATGCATTGTAGGATGACGAATCACACTAGAGATTCTTATTGAGTGTTATTTTCAAAGAGATGGTCGAGAGTATTACATAAAGACATGTTGACTATTAGAGCTATTGAAGTGTTCTCATATAGTTTATTCATCGTGATATTTATTAGAGATGAGTTTATAAAACTTTTCTTAAAATTAATAGTAAATATTTTTTTTGTTAAGTATTATTAGTTTTGTTACTTATATTTACTATTTAAACTCTAAGATTGTCAATGTAATCAATAATTTTTTCACAGATGATTATCACTAATTTTTTTTTTTTTTGACAAATCATAATTTATTGATTTGAGGTAGATTTATATTTTTTTAGTAGTTAGGATTAAGAAAGTTATAATTTCATTTGATGTATTGAGTATGAATGGAGATTTTCAAAGTAGAGGAAGATGTAAGAGCACATTATTTTAGTATATATATTTTAGGAGGACGAATCACACTAGAGATTCTTATTGAGTGTTATTTCTAGAGAGATGCTCGAAAGTATTACACAAAGACATACTGATTGTCAGAACTACTGAAGTGTTCTCGTATAGTTTATCCATCGTGACATTTATTAGAGATTAGTTTATAAAACTTTTTTCAAAATTAATATTAAATATTTTTTTTGTTAAGTATTATTAGTTTTGTTACTTATACTTACTTTTTAAGTTCTTAGATTGTCAATGTAGTAATCAATAATCTTTTCACAAATAATCATCTTTTATTTACTTTTATTTTTGCAATTCATAATTTATTGATTTGAAGTATATTTATATTTTTTAAGGATTTTGGATTAAGAAAATTTAAATTTCAGTTGATGTATTGAGTATGGATAAAGATTTTCAAAATAGAGGTAGACATAAGGACACCTCATTTTAGTATATACATTGTAGGAGGATGAATCACACTAGAAATTCTTATTTAGTGTTATTTCTAGAGAGATGGTCGAGAGTATTACACAAAGACATTGACTATCAGAGCTATTGAGGTGTTTTTGAATAGTTTATCCATTATTACATTTATTAGAGATGAGTATATAAATTTTTTATCTAAATTAATAGTGAATACTTTTATTTCATTAAGCATTACTAGTTTTGTTACTTATACTAATTATTTAGACTTTTAGATTATCAATGCATTAATCAATATTCTTTTCATAGATAAATTTTTACTTATTTATTTTTATTTTTTCTTATTTTGAGAATATTATTGTAGTTAATAAAATCTCTAAATTTATTGAATATGAAAGTATTTAGGTTAGTTTGTATGAGTTATATTTTTAGATAATTCAATTTTGATTATATTTTTTTATCTATTGATGTTTGTTGATAGGATTGAAAGATTCTCTGGAGTACTAAATTTGGGAATTATCTCCTCTTCAATGATAAAATTTTCTTTTAGTAGTTTGAGTGTGTACAATTTATTGTGTATTTTTAACTTGTCATCTATTATTAATCAAGTTGAGAATATTATCTAAGTTTTAATGACATTGCTACTATAAAGTATGAGATATATCAGTTAGAAAAGAATACAAAAGCTTTCTATCATGCTCGTAAGTTCTATATGAACAAAAATTCATGCATTCTGATATATTTAGTTGTATGTGGACCTATTATGTATGCACTTAGAGAGAGTTTTTTATATTTTAATATTTTTATTGATGTATGCTTATAATATACATGTGTATTTTTATTTCATGATAGTTTATATATTTTCATTTTTTAGGTATTTTAAAAAATAATAAAAAATAAATTTGATAAAAAATTTTAAAAATAAAAATAATAATGAATTAAACTATTTGTCATACAAATTCAATATTTATTGTATGAATCATAATATTATATACTAGACTTCTCATATCGGCAGACTTCCATAGAATATTATGGACGAAAGGAATAATAAATATTTGATTGAGATGACTTGGATACATTTATTTGGGAAGAATGTTCTAAGATGTTTTTAGGAAAATATGATTTTAACTATAAATTAACTTATCAACTAAATATTTTTTTTTGTTCTTTTCTAGCATGTGTCTTTTTAAATCATGCATCTTGGAGAAAAATTATTTAGCATGTCTCCTAGAGTTTTTGGTTATGCATGCTTTGTCCAAGATCTTTCATCATGACCGGACAAGTTGATATCCACGGCATTGAGTTAAGCATTCTTTATATTCTCTAATACTTAAAGAAGGTAAATTTTTTTTATAAGATACTGATAGAATTTAGTGAGTACTAATATTTGTTTTCGAGTAAGAGTTAATTTTTAGTAAGGCTAAGAAGAGTAAGAGTCTAGAAGAGACAGTTGGGCACGTTATTCTTTCTTACTCTTTAACAATCTGACTTGAACCTCTAACTATGAGAGAGTGTCACATATTCGCTACAGTTGAATATGTTGGTTCACATTATTGTAATATTTTTACAGAGTCATCATATGTGACTAGTATAAATCAAGTTAATTTTAAAAATATTGAGATTTTTTATGAGAATTTTTTCCAAGTTTGGATGATATAATAGCCTACAAGTCTAATTCAATTCATATTTTTGATGAGTCGTAAACTTAGTGATCGGACAACTTAGATTTGAGTTTATACTAAGATGAAGGGACATACACAACTTGTTTAGACTAGAGATGATACTACTAAGGAGTCATATGATCATTTAGTCAACTCTTTTTTTATTGATTTTTTGATCATTTTTGAAAGAGACAAATGAGTTGTACTTAGTACCTATTCAGACATATATTATCATGTATGCATTTTATTTTTTATTTTTATTTTTTTATTACTTCTCTTGATAGTCCTAAGATATATAAATTTTTATATGAGACAACTATTTTTATTATTTCACTCTAATGGGATATGCGAATTAGTATCATTCCCCATGGAAATATTTATTATTGATTGTAAGTAGAGGTATCAAATGGACAGGCCAGAGCTGCCTTGACTCGGTTTTAGGTGGCCCAACCGGGCCATCGTGCCATGCCTGGCCCAGCACAGTTCTTTTAGGTTAGGGCCAACAGGTTAAGAAATTGTGTTGGGTCGGGCTCCTACGGGCCGGTATTAATTTTTAATAATTTTTTTTTTCAGATTATGTTATATATGTATTTAGTATTTTAGTCTAGTTTATGTTAAATTTTTTTAATATTTTAAAAGTTTTTTTATAGCTAATTGTTTTTAGTAATTAGTTAGTATTAATTATTTTTAATACTTAATGATTTATGTGTATCAGATTATCTGTATTAGTGTATGAAATATGAATTAATAAAATATTAAAACGTAAATATGAAAGGATTCTTTGAATTTAATAAAATACTTAATTATTTTTTGATTTTTCTAAAATTTTAATAATTAAAAAATGAGCAGAATTCTTAGGTCTATTGGATTCTGCTCCATGGTTGTTGGAGCCAAAATCCAACGGCTTAGATTGAATTTAATTTTTGTTACCTGTTCGGGTTAGTTCGATTGTCGAACCAACCCGAAAAGTCAAATTCTAGAAGTTTTAGATTTTGGAATGGAAAGGATTCTTTGAATTGGGCCTCGGACTTGGGTGAAAAAAGATCGTGGGTCAGGTTTTGGGCTCGACAAAACTTTTGGATTCGTTGGGCCTTGGGTTGTCGGTTCGGGTAAGGGGGATCGGGTTCGGTGGGTTGGGGCTTATCTCTGTTTGTACCAAGATACCATGCCCATGAGTCATCTGTACCGGGCCGTGCCTAGCCCGAAACATGGTCAAGTTGGCCTTGGCACAGCACGACACGAGTTGTGTTGTCAACAGGCCCGACATGGGTAATTCTCGTGCCGTGCTAGGTCAGGCACGGCTGAATCGTGCTGTGGGTTCGACTCAGTTTGGCTCGTTCGACACCTCTAATTACAAGTGAGTATTTATTATGAAGAATAGTTTAAACGAAAAGATAAATTACCTTAAAACACGACTCGTAGTTGCATCATTTACTCAGAAATTTAATATGAACTATGAGGTCACGTTCTTTCTAGTGACCAAGATAAACTACATGTGAAACCTTTCATTGGTAACATTCCAAAAATCTAGTTTGCATATTGTGAAAGATATTATATAATGTGAAAAAGTTATTATGAGTTTGATTTGTAAGATTTTCATAGTAATCATCTCGTTTAGTTTACATATGTGTATTTTATGTTTTTTCTTATTCTTCAGTAGAGGCCTTGATAGTAGAGTATTTTTTTTTCATTGTGTATGTGAATGATATTCTGGTTATGAGAGGTGATGTATTTGAGATCACTAACTAAACAAGTACTTTTAGTTATTGTTTCAGATAAAAAATTGTGAGACTTAAATATTTTTTAATTATTTAGGTAACTTACTCTAGGAGAGATATCGCATTTTCATTGAATAGGTATTTTCTTGACACTTTTGTATGAGTTGAATTTTTGGGTTGTGTTTTAGTAAATATGATTATTGATATTGATATTAACTTTACCTTTAATGTGACATGTCTAGAGGATTACTATGAGAGATATCATTTTGTTACAGAAGTGATATGTACCTGATATCCTTGCAAAGAATCTTCTTTTAAGTTATAACTCAATATATAATTTCTTATTGATCCATATATTAATTTTACTTCTAATATGATATTTTTAATTAATTTTATTATTTATAGGAGAATCATAAGAATAATTAATTATTTGATATTTACTCGATCTTATATAACATGAATAATCAGCATACTTAGTTATTTTCTAGAGTCTTTTTGATATGTTCATTTTGACACTTATCTTTGTATATTGAGATATGTGAAAAAGTCACTAGGATTTGATATCTATTTTAGTGATCACTGATATTTGTTATTAGTGAGGTATTCAAATTTGAGTTGGGCAAAAGCTTGCATAGAAATGAGATTAACGATAAGTTTTTAAACTTTTCTAAGATGCAATCTTATTTTTCGTAAAAGTGAGAGATAAATATTTATTTTGACATATAATGCAAAGATGACTACTATTACTTGTTATATGCTTTGAATTTGATATCTTTTCTAGGAGATAATGTATTCATTTTTTTTTGCTATTTGTTTTTTATGTGATAATCAATGTATTTAACCTAAAATTCAATATTTTATAAGTGGACAAAACATATATATGTTGATTATTTGTTTTTTTAAGGAAAAGATCTAGTATGAGATCATTATTATAGCGTATATTCAGACATCCAAAATATTCAAACATCCAAAATATTCAGACAACATGCATATATTTGACAAACAAACTTTCTGTACTATCATTTTCTCCCACGGGAGGAAGATTCAGGATAAGGCATTTGCTAAAGTATATGCATGTTTTAAAACATCATTGTTGATGAGAACAATCTGTCGACATCTTTATGAAGACCATGAAGACTTCTTAACTTGTTTTTTATTTCTTCAAAATTTGGTATTTTGGATTCGTGCGCACCAGCTTGACTAGTAGATGTTGCAGTTTATGGTTATATTTTATGTTATTTATTATTATTATTGTTATGATATTATTGATGTGAGATATCCCAATTCACTAACCTATTCTATTATATAAGTAAATTTTGTGCAATTTTTTATGAGATTATTGAGTTTATGTTCAATATATCTAAATGTTTTTTATTATTTTTATCCAATTTTGCTTTCTAGTTTTACTTTATAATATTTGTATGATTTAAATCAATATTTATTATTATATTTATGGTTGTGTATTTGCCCAAATATGTATCAGGTTGTTTGTTTATTTAAATAAAAAAGTGTGTGAGCCTCGTAAATTATAAGAATTTATTATAATTTTTTTGCTCAATACTCATTCTTAGTTGTATGCTGGTCATTATATTACATATTAATGGTATTAGAAGCACACTCGGTTCATATCATATTGAAATTATATTTGAACTCGTTCAACCCAATTGTGTGTGTGTATTCATTGATAAATCATGATGTATATAAATTTACACACAAATGAATAAATGTAATAATATTTATTGTACTTAATATAAAATTAATATTATTATATAATGAGAAAATATAATTTAACAATCATCGTTTGAGTGCTTGTAGTTAGAGGTGTCAAACGGACTGGGATGGCCCAGCCCGACTCATTTTTTGGTGGCCCAATCGGTCTACTGTGTTGTGCCTGACACAACATGACCTGAGCAAAGTTGGCCTAGCATGACCCGCTAACCCAGTTTGTACCTAGTTCGGGCCTGGTCATGTTTGGACTTGCTGGGTCAGGTAGGGTTGGACTGGTTCACCCTGTTATGAATTGGGTCATCCCAAATTTTAAAATTATTATAAATTTTAAATTCTAATACAAAAATTAAATATATGATTAATTAAATTAATAAAATAACTAATAACTAAAAATTAATAATTTACAACTAAAAATACGTAAAAATTATAAAATAACAATGTAAGACTAATATTAAATTATTAAAAGATAAAAAAATAATACATCAAAGATAAACTCAAATCTCATAATCTTAAATAATAAATATAAAATATCAAACCAATCCCATAAGTAAGTGAATGAATAAATAAAGAATATAATAAATAAAATAGCAAGCTCAAACCTCAAAATCAAATGACAAAAATAAATAATCAAAGACAATCCATAAATTATAAATGAAAAATCTCATAAACGTATAGTCAATGATGGTATTAGTATTATTAGCGATAGGTCATAGGCAGTAAAATAGGCTCAGCTCAATGCCTTATCTCATCTCAGTCGTTAATTCTAATCCTCACGAATTATTATCAGCAATCAACTCTTTCATTTTTGTTGTAGTTGCAGCACGATCCTGAATGCCCAAATTTGAATCCTTTCAATTATTCATGCATGCTAATGTTTCAATAATATTTGATCGTAATCTGAATTTCCTATCTACGATCACATTCACCATAATAGAAAAGTAGATCTCATGTAATCTTATACATCACAAAATAAGTAGACTCATATAATTTCTATCACTATAAAATATTAAGATTTTTATTATCGGTATTTAATAGGATTGAACAGTAATTGATATCTAAGTACCGAGATAACTCGTCATTATTCAATCATCCACCTTGTCGTTTCTCCCTCGCTAATTAAATGGAAAAATCATCTCTAAATATTGTTAGCATATCCGTACCCGGAGCCTCACTACTACTACAACCATACCTAGTATCTTAGTATGTAAGGAGTTTAGTCAATTTTTTGTAAATGAACCCTTCAGGTTGGTCTTCCTGGTTCATGCACGAGGATATATATGTCAAAATATTCTTTACTCCTTTTGCCTTAACCATAGAGTCTATGAAGATAGACAAATAATAAAGAGATGGAATGGTAGATCAGTACTTTAAGTACTTAGTTTCCATCTCTATTATCATTTTACTAAGTGTCAGATTATTTCTATGTTTCCTAAATATGCTACTAATATTATATATGCACTTGAGTACAATACAAGAGGCGAGGGTATAAACTGATGAATACATGTTCGTCTTGTTATAAAAAATTTTCAGGAATTTTATAAATAAAATTTTTGTAGCCCAGTTAGTGTTGTTAATAAAAAGATCGTTACTCTTTCTATTGACATAGTCAAATATCATGTGTTCGTATCTAACACATGACGCCAATATCAGGTATGTGTAATTGAATGATGTCTTATATTTGATTAGAATTTTTTCTTCTTTAGATTCATAGACAAATATAGAGTATCAAATTCTTGATATCTGTGAGACGAACAAAAAATTTTAGTGAGTTACGTATATTTTCTAAATTGGGGGAAATAACTTACATCACTGCTTGTACAATGAGATTAATAATGTGATACATGTATCTGATAAGAAAAATCTCTTCTAATGATTCATCTCTAATAGTCCTAATCAATATGCTAATAGCTACTCAATTATTAAATACATTATCGAATATGATACTATATATTTTATTTTGAATTTTATATTTTTTTAAATATTATCATCATGTATTCATAAATGACTAGGTTATCATGAGAATACAAATCTATAAGAATCCTAATATTTTTTTATTTAGTGTCCATTTAGAATTTATATAGTGGGTGGTGAGGTTTGCATAAGATCATCGTGACTAGTTTAGATATCAGATTTCACAAACACCAATCTACTATAATTTCTAAATTCATTAATTATTATTTCTTTTTCTAAATTATAGTATTTTAATATGTCGTTCCTAGATGTGAACCTAAGAATTATATGGTATGCAGACTAAAAATAAGTCTGCATGATACTAACTACCTTTAGATTTTCTAAAAATATAATCGAAAAATTTATCGTGGTAATTAGTTTGGTCATGCATTTCTTCCCTAACTCATTGTAATATATGAAGGGGATCAATATTAAGGCTAAACTATCCAAGAACCCACCGCTGAGTTGGGTTTGCCAGGATCTAATGCACCATATTTTTTGGTACATTATTCGGAATGAATTTTAAGGTGACTAGTCTTACATGAATTCTTGCAGGTTAATATTTTTTTATAATAATTATATTATGCTGATTCTTCAGTACTTCTAAAATTTTTTTGTTATATTATATTAATGTGAGTCCAAACTAAAAATATTCTTCTAGTTTTTTATTTTTTAGATATTTGAGTTGAGATGACTAAATAAACCAAAATTTTAGTAGGTCAGACATTCTCATAGAGTTTTTGTTATCCATATTAATGTTTATGTTACAATTAATTTTGTTATCATAATTAAAATTATTATTTATCATTTAAAATTTTAAATTGTTTTTTAAATTATATTTTAATTAATATTTTTAAAATTATATATTAATTAATATTAATAAAACCAAAACTAAATTTTAAAAGTTTAAAGTTTTAACTAAAATTAAAAAAAAACTTAACTAAATAAAAAATAAAAATTTATACCTATAAATTGTAATGCGTAAAATTTCCTTTGCTTTATGATGTCTGCAATGCAATCGACAAGTCGCACTTCACACCCGAATCCTGAAAATCAAAATTGAAATGAGATATCGATAGAGAGAGAGAGAGAGAGAGAACCAAGAGTTGAGAGGTAGATGGAGAAAAAATTTGAGAGAGAGAGATAATAATTATGAATGAGGAGGGGGGGGGGGGGTGTTATATATAGATTTTAAAAAAATAACTTAAAAAAATAATTATTTTGCATTTTTTATTAATTTTTTTGAAATTTTTAGGGATAGAATCATGATAGCCGTCGGATTCTGCTCCCAGTCGTTGGGGCCGATGAATCCAACGGCCTAAAATAAAAATCATGTTTTTTTGTTTTATTTTTTTTAATCGTTGGGTTAGTTCGATGGTTGGGCCTCGGGCATTGGGGCCAATAAAATGACAGCTTGTTGGGCTTCAGGCACTGGCGTCGGGCTGGGCTTGGCTTCGGGGCTTCGGGCCGAGATTTGGGTCAAAATTTGGGTCTGTCCATCTAGAATCCGAATCCTACCATATGGGTCTAGGAGTGTGGTACGGTTTGGGTCGTGCTGAAGAACCGTGACTTCGGGCTAGGGTACCGGGCACGAATCTCAGATTATCTCGGCATGACACGACATGAGCTATGTCTCGAGCGAGCTCGGCACGGTGCTGGACCGTGCCTAGGCATGCTTCAAGCCGGACCCGGGCTGCCTGGCTCATTTGACACCTTTAATTGTAGTAATAATACATGAAAAAAAGTAAAACAAAAATAAAAGAGATGAATTATAAAGCTGTAAACTATAACATCTCACTCATGTTAGTGCATAAAAGTCTATAACATCAAGCTTAGCGATAGAAGTGTCAATCAGGCCATGTTAGGCCATGGTGGCCCAGTCAAATCACTGTGCTGTGCCCAAGCCATGCCGTGCCGGCCCGACATCATGTGAGGTAGTCTTTGCATATCATCCTTCCTCCACAGTGGTGTAGGGTAGGGCCGGGTTGTGCCGAGTTGGGCTGGCCACTACACATGCCTCTTCACTATGGTTGGCTAGCTCTGGCATTGGTCACTCAGCCAGTGGCCTGGGCCTAGTGGGCAGTAGCCACAACCACTAGACTATACTGATTTGGCCAACTAGTCAGGCCAGTTCTAGTCTAGTGGTCAGTGGTCACTATTGGCCTGTGAAATTGTCAGTTCTAGTGCCAATGGCTGTAAATAAAATTTTACAGCTGGTGACAACTATGCATTAGGCGTGGGGTCGTGAGCATTGATTTTGTTACACAAAGTTTATCTTTAAAATAAAATTTTAATCTTTAAAATTTTAAATATTAAAAATAAATTATATTTCAATAATAATAATAAATTAGAAAACTATAATTGCATAGCTTTACAATTAATAAAAATAAGCAATAACAACAAATTATTCCTTTAATATTTATGATAAGTTAATATGATCTTGAATTTTAATAATCATATATGAAACTCATAGTTGTGGTAGGTTGGATATCCTCGAAGTCGTATAAATCATCATTGATTAGTAATATTTTTATATGATTTTAAAGATTCATCTATGAATTTTCTCAATATTTTCAAGTATAACAATATTTTTTTATATTTAATTATAGTTTTGATATTTAATCTGAAATAATATTTATAGTCGCAAAAAATAATTTTTGATGCTATGCTAGGTACTTGAGGTATTAATAGATCACATGCTATATTAAATAGTATATGATAAGTTGATTAATATGATTTTCATTAATTTAATATATTTAAATTCTTAATATCATTTTCTTCCTAGTTAACTAAATGTAAAATATATTATATTCGTATATGGTATCTTTGTTTATACTTGGAAGTTTATTAAAACTTGCATACCTAGTGTTATAATATTTAAATATATTGTCTAATTGTTCGTGAATCTTGATATTTTGTTTTTTTGCTTTATCTATGTAGTCGTGTATGTATTTTAATATATTTTGTATTTTTTTTACTTTAACCATATGATATATACATATAGTTAATAAAGAGAAAAAATAAAGAACTAATATTTTAAATATTTAATTTTTATCTCAACAACTATGATATTAAAATTAGGGGGTTCTATATGCTTGCTAAATATATTATTAATATTATATATGTACCTAATTGTAATTCATGTGGTGAGAATGTACACAGATAAATATGTGATATATCATAAAAAAACTTAATTAGAAATGAATTTTTATCTTTGAGTCTAAATTATTAATAATAATTTTATTATTTTTATTATTAATTTAGTTGGGTATCATGTGTTGATAGTTAACATATTAATTTAATTTTAAGTATATATAATTTCAATGATATTTGATATCTGTTTAGAATTTTTGTAAGTCTCTGTTAAATATAAATTATAAAATTCTTGTTGTTTGTTAAATATTTTAAGATATTTTAGTAGATATTTTATGTTTTTTAAAATGTACAAAACTATTTTTATTTTTGTTTATATTAATAGATTAATTAAATGATGTATGCAATAATGTGAAAACTGTTACTTAATTGTGATATTGTTATTTGAAAAATTATTAAATATAATATTAAATTTTTTTTTTTGAATATCATATTTTTTGACAGTCCCTATCAAATATTTTTATATTGGGGCTATAATGATGATGAATGATCTCATAAAATCTTAAAAATTTTTTATATAATTTATACTTAGACTTGATATGGTGGGTGGTGATGAATGCGAATACAATATTATTGTGACTAGTCTAGATTCGGACATCATGAAGACTACTTTATTATATTTTTTAAATTTTTATAATTATTATTTTTAATTATAAAATATTTTATTATGTTATTTATATTGGTCAACCTAGAAATTTTATAATAAATAAGTTAAAAGTAGATTTGTATAATTTGAATTAGTCTACGATCTTTTTAAAATCTGATTGAAAGACTTGTGTTAATAATTAATTTTGTTTTTCATTTCTTTTCAAACTCATTATAGTAAATAAATGATGTCTATAATTCTAAAATTTATTTAACTTCAAAGATCTAATTTCTAAAATCTAAGTTGAATTTGTTTAGGATCTAATATCTCATATTTTTTTGTTTATTGATTGATACATATCTCTTAAAATGATCATTGCTATCAATGCTCCTACATGTATATATTTTTTATAATATATGTACTATGCTAAATCTTTTTTGATATCCATAGTTTTTTTTTTTTTTTAATTATGTTAAAACATGTCCACAATACTAAAGTTTATTTATTATTATACTTTTAGACATATGGGTTGATACTATAAGAGAATCTAGCTATCATTAAATTTTTTGGTTAGGTTATTATTATTATCTATGTCTAGATCTAATTTATTTTAATAATATTTATTATTTGTCATTTCTTTATTTAAAAAATTGAGTTGGAAATAAGATGAGTGCAAAATTTTTCTAAATTTTGTTTGTTATTATTAATATATTTAAATATCTAAAAATTATTAAATAAAATAAAATATTTTTAATATAATGTGTACCGTAACTTTATATGGGACATATACTTTTTCATTTCTTTTTCATTTATCTTTCATATTCTTTTACCTGAAAGCCACGATTAAATAGCTCTAGTATTCCATCAAATTAAAATTATAAATGTAAAAACAAATATCGACATATACTGACATACATGACACTATGATAATATATGACCTAGAAGATGATAAGAAAAAAGTTTATAGATAAATTATAAAAAATAAAATAGATCAATATGTTATTTATAATTTTATTTTATTTATTTTTTTTAATTTTTTTAATGCAAAAATCTGATAGTTATTGGATTACTATTTTTGAGCCATTATGTAATCCAATTGAAAAAAATAAATAATATATTTTTTTAATTTTGGCCAACAGGAAAATGACATGCATTATCCTACCAATAAAAAATGATTATTTTAAAACTACTTCTTTTTTTAAAATTTAGTCATGCCACATTTTGTGCTGGCATGCCTGGCGCGACAAGAGGTTCATTCAACCTTTGAATGGCAATGCACGATCTGTTTCACGGGCTGTCACAAATATGGTCCAAACATGGTTATGGATTGTGTTGTGCCTGGCCTGACGTGGCTAAATTGGGCTATGCTGCTGCTCATGCACGAGCCTTCTGAACCACTTGACACCTCTACTTAGAGCTAGAGGTGGCTAACATGCCAAGTAGTTCGAGCTCATCCCTTGGCATGATCTGCAAAAGTGGACTATGGTATGGTCCGACACTGTTGGAACCATGTCTAGAACAAGAGCAACCATGGCAGGCCAAGGTTTTTGGCCCATGTGCTACAAAACATGCAGCATGGGATGACATGGCACACTGGTGTGTGCATGTTGGTTCCGACTCTATTGAGTAAACCATGCTAGCTTGACTTAGACTAACCTTGAATTGACTTTGGCTTAGATGGAACTGATTAGAGGTAGCCTAGAACTTAACAAGGCTAGGTTGGGTTTGAACCTTGTAGACACAACTTGGCATGGCTCAACATGATTTGGGCAGCCTATGGTTCAACAGGCTGTGTTTTGATGCCCTTTTTAGAAGCGTACTGACACAACATGGCCTGACATAAAGGCCGTGCCAACCTGACTTGACTCTTTTGGTATGGTTGTTAGTTATTCTGTTATCTGAATATATAATATAACAATGATTTTATCTTGATATTTTTTTTGAGAAAGAAATAATCCACGCCAATATATTTTGTCTACTCGTCCTAGAGGTGTCAAGTGGCCCGGACACAGCTCATGACATGACTTGATTCAGTCATGTTAAGCTCAACATGGGCTAATCCAGAATCATGACTCGACTGATCTTGTGCCGACCTTTAGCATGGCTCATGCTATGGTCAATTTGACACACATATGCTTGTTAAATATTATATTGATAATTATATGTCTTGTTGCCTAATTATTTTAAGAAGAGAGTGAATATCCAATTTTTTTGAGAAGAGATATTGCATCCAAGGTATCTCATAGTAATTACTATTATCTCTTTAAATGTTGTCTTTATACTTAATCTTCAAATAATTCTCTTATTTTTTAAAAAAATAAAATTATCTTAAATAAAAATATAAATTTTATCAGATTTCATTTTGGTGCATGTCGGTGTCCAACTTGATTTTGGATACTTGACTAGCTAAAGTTATAAAGGCTTCTTGATATACGTGAGTTTCCAAAGAGCTAGGCCAAGATAAATATATTAAGAAAAATTTAGAAATGACTAATTATATTTATTATATATATTATATCTAGTTTGACCATATTTTGGTAATTTATCTTTCCTAGAGATATCAAATGGCATGACCTAGTTTTTTAGGCCCAGGCGGGCTACCCTGCCATGCCAGACATGACACCATTTATAGCATGGGTTGTGTTGTGTTGGCACCATTCCAAAAATGACAGCTCAACATGGTCTATTGGCCTGCTGGCTGCTCGGCTCATGCCTGGCTAGGCTGGGTCGTGTCAAACCCACTATGTGTATGCACCAGGCATGACTTTAACTTAGGCTAACTTGGATTAGATTGGGATCATTCTAGGCTAGCCTGCGGTGGCTAGCTGGGCCAAAACTATCCCACACCGGGCGATGTGCCATGTCATGCTATGCACATATTTTGCAGTATTATAGGTGTCAAACGCGCCGTATCAGGCCAGCCTGACATGATATTAGGTCACATAATCGTACTTTCATGCTGGGCCCGGCATGACATGGTTATTGATGGTTTTTTCAGGCCATGCCCGACATAGTTTCTTCAGGCTAGGTCCGACACAGCCAATTTTTTACCATGCCGTGTCAGGCCCATATAGAGGTGTCAAACGTGCCGGGCCGGCCCGGCCCTGCACGAGGCACGGCACGGTTCGGCCGTGCCTGGGCCGGCCCGGCACGTTCAAAAACCATGCCCGGGCCCGTGCCGTGCCCGGGTGAAGATGGACCCGTGCCGTGCCGTGCCTGGCCCGGCACGGCTCGTGCCTTGGCACGGGTCCATCCCGTGCTGGTTCACGCAGGCACGCGTGGCACTGGCGGCGTGCCACGCGTGCCGTGGCGTGAGTCGTGAGTCACGACTCACGAGCCACGGCTCGGACTCACGCCTTGTGAGTTGTGACCGGTGGGCGCTGGGCGGTGAGTCGGTGAGCCATCCGGGCGGCGGGCCCCCCCCGGTAAAAAGACCACGGGTCGGGTCCAAACAGACCCGACCCGCGGTCTTTTCTGCTGAAACCCGACTCCCGAGTCAGATCCGAGCATTTCCAACGGCAAAAAAAAAAATTCAAATTGGGCGATTTTCAGCCCTTGGATTCACCTCCAACGGCTAGGGGGCAGAATCCAACGGTCCTCGTGATTCTGCCCCTTAAATATATTAAAAAAATTCAAAAAATTAATATAAAAATATTTTTTTAAAAAAATAAAACTTTATTTAGCCTATAAAATCTACCCCCCTCCTTATAACATTTATATTTTTCAAAAACATAAAATCTGTCAATATTTTCTCTCTCTCACATTAACCGTGCATCTCTCTCTCGGCCCTCTTGTTTTTGATTTCGGCTTGGATTTTCGTAAAACTCAACTTGAGTTTTGAACATCAAAGCTTCCTGCGGTGCACCTTGCACGTGAGTGACCTCATTGCTTTTACCGGGTAATATAATTTACTTTTTTTTGTACTTTCTCTCTCTAAAGCTTCTCTCTCTAGAAAAACTTACGAAAAATAAAAAATGACAAATACACCTAACACGTATTTAAATTTGGAAAATAAAAATGTTAGTGTTGCACATACGTCTGTGGCTCCTGAAACGTTGGTTTCTCCTGTCGTCTCAACCCAAAGTTCTAAAAAACAAAAAACTAGGAGGACTTCTGTAGTTTGGACACATTTTAAAATCATAACACAATTAGATGTTAGGGGTGAGGAACATGAAATGGCACAGTACAAATATTGTATGAGACTTTTAACATGCAAGAGTACATGTGGGACTGGGCACCTCAAGAGGCATGCTGAAATATGCTCCAAAAAACATGGACCGTTAGATCCTAGGCAAACCCAACTTGGCACTACATTTTTTGAGACTGGATCGAGTCCAGTCTCAAAGTTTACTCTCTTCGTATACTCCAGCGAGTTGGGTAGGGACGACATGGTCAGGCTCATCACATTGATGGGTCTTCCGATCAGATTTTCGGAAGATCCGAGGGTAGTGCGCATCATGCAGACTTATTTTCAGTCATCCTATCGTAGGATTCCTAGGTCCACATCTAGGAGTGACATACTAAAAATATATAAGTTAGAAAAACAAAAAATAATTAAGGAATTTTTGGCATTTAGTGGAGTGGTGTCCGTGACGTCCGATATATGAACATGTCACGATGATTCTTCTTATGCATGTCTCACGAGTCATTATGTAGATTCTAACTGGACAATCAATAAAAAAATATTAGGATTCACTGAGATTCTTCATCCTCATGATGGCCCGGCCATTTTTGAGTGTATGATGAAAATATTTAGGGAATATAAAATTCAAAATAAAATTTTTAGTGTCACTTTCGATAATGCTGCGAATAATGGAGTAGCGATCAATATGTTTGTTAGGAATATTAGAGACGCACCATTAGGAGAGATCTTTCATGTCAGATGCATGTGTCATGTTATTAACCTGATAGTTCAAGCGGGTATGAAGGTGTGTTCCCCCGCGTTGGAAAATATACGCAATGCACTCAAGTATATTCGCACTCCTCGCAGACTACAAGAGTTTGGTAATCTCTGTTTGTCTGCGAATCTTAAGAAGAAGAAATTCCAATCGGATGTGAGACATCGTTGGAATTACACGTACCTGATGTTGGAATCATGTGTTGGATACGAACACGTGATATCCGACTACGTCAATAGTAAGAGTGGCGAACTTATTATTGACGACACTGACTGGGCTTCAGGATTTTCATTTATGAAATTCCTGAAGATATTTTATGACACGACGAACATGTGTTCGTCAGTTTATACGCCCACCACTTGCATTGTACTCCGTTGCATATGCAACATTAGTAGCATGTTTAGGAAGTATCGAGCGGACCCGACGCTCAGCCATATGGTTGCAGAGATGGAGACCAAGTACCTGAAGTACTGGTCCACCATTCCATCTCTTTATTGTCTCGCAGCATGCATGGACCCTAGGGCTAAGGTGGAAGGGGTTGAAAACACCCTGACTTTCATTTCCTCGTGCATGAACCTGGAAGAGCCACCTGAAGGGTTCATTTACGAGAAGTTGACAGACCTGTTCACATACTACGATACTAGGTATGGTGGTGGTGGTGGTGAGACTGTGAGTACGGACACTGATACCTTGTTCGGAGATGACGATTATTCCATAAACCTAGCGAGGGGGAAACGTAGGGGTGGACCTTCACATAGGAGCGAGCTGTCTCGGTACTTAGATACTGATTACTGCTCAATCCTATCACCTTCTGACAATAAGAATCTTGATTTATTACAGTGGTGGAAATCATATGAGTCCGCCTATCCGGTGCTATCTAGGATGGCACGGGATCTACTGACTCCTCCGGTGTCGAGCGTAGCATCGGAGTCTGCTTTTTCTATTGCAGTGAACGTGATTTCGGATAGGAGATCGAGATTACGTCCAGATATGGTTGAGGCCTTGGCATGTTTGAAGGATTGGGAGGAATCGAGATTTAGCATCAGTGATCGTGCTGAAGCTGGGACTGTGACAGACACTGCAGTCGCATCCACATCCACTACGATGGCGGAGGAGCTGATTGCCGATGATGATGATCCATATGATACTGATCTTGATGTTGCGGCTGATGATTCTCATGATATGCCGCTTGATGAATGATGCTCATCTGCTGTTTTTTTTCAATATTTTTTTATTTATTTTATTTATACACTTTGTTTGTACTTTGTACCATACGTTGTGTTGAAACTTATACTTGTTTTGTTCCGACTATTGGTTTCAAAAGCATGAATGGTTATTTTTCATTTGTGTAGTTTAATTTTTTTTAATTAAAATTTATACTAACTTAATGTTTTTTTTTTATTATTTTACGATTTAAATTTTATTTTAAAATTTATTAACTTTAAATTTTAATATATAATTAATAAATTATAATAATAAAATATGTTAAACTTAATTGAAAAAAAAAAAATTTTTCTAATATTTGTTTGTTACATTTATTTTTAAATGTAATATTTTTTACAAAAAATTATATTTTTTTATTATTACATATACTCTAAAGTATATACAGAATAACAGAAACTTAATAAAAAAATTAAAAAAAAAATTTTTTTTTATAATCTGCCAAGTGCCAAGCACGGGCCGTGCCCGTGCTTGGCTCCCGGGACCCGGACCCCGGTTGAGCCGGTCCAGGCTTCCAGCCTTGTGGCTCCCGCCCCGCCCCGCCTGCCCTGCCCCTGCCGTGCGCCCGTGCCGCCTGGCCAAGCCAAGCCGTGCCCGAGCGGGCCGGGCATGGCACGGCACGGCCTTGTCGTGCCCACGGGCCGTGCTGTGCCCGACTTTAAAACACCGTGCCGTGCCCGGCACGGTAGCACGGCCGGGCACGTGAAAAATGGGCCGTGCCGTGCTGCGCCGGCCCGTTTGACACCTCTAGGCCCATACGAGCCTATTATGGCCCGTACGAGTTGATTTAAAAAAATAATTTTTTTTTATTTTTTTGTTTATAAAATTTATGTAATTATAAAATATAAATTAAATAATATTTTAAGAATATTTAAATTATAAATTATAAATTTTTAAATAGTTATAAAGTTTATTTTTTTATGTTATTTATTTTAATTATGTATTAATTAGATTAATAGATTATAATTTATTAGAATTAAATTTTAGAATTTTTAATAAAATTCTTAAACACACAAATAAAATAAACACAATTTCTATAACAAAAATTATAAAACAACAAAGCCAACTGTCCAAAACAAAGCAAATACAATGTAAATAAAAATGAGTGCAAAATATTAAAATCAAAAATCATTATCAAGCATAACTCAAGATTCATAAGCATAAGCATAACTATAACATAAGTGTTACTGTTGACGTGTTGTAATCTCGCAATCATTAATTGTTAGGCATCAAGTGATAACCTCATCAATCGTCTATCGACATATCATTATCATTATCAATATTAATATCAAAATTAATATTATATGGATCATCATCAGCAATTAATTTCTCTGTTTTCACTGTAGTCCCTGTCCCAACATGATCTTGGATGTCAAACTTTGAATTTTTCATTTCTTCATGCATGCTAAAGTCTCAATAATATTTGGACGTAATCTCGATCTTCTATCTGAAATCATATTCACTATAACAGAAAAAGTAGACTTCTATGCTATACTCGATACTGGAGGAGTCAGTAGATCCCGTGCCATCTTAGATAGCATGAGAGATATGGATTCATATGATTTTCATCACTATAATATATCAAAATTCTTAGTATCAAAATGTGATAGGATTAAGCAGTAAGTGATATTTAAGTACCGAAAAAACTCGCTCATATTCGACAGTTCACCCCGTCGTTTCTTTCTCGCTAACTGAATAGAAAAATTGTCATATCTGAATATGATATTCATGTCCGTACTCAGTCTCACTATTACTATCACTATACCTAATATCGTAGTATGTCCGTACTATCACTATTACTATCACTATTACTATCACTATATCTAGTTGAAAGCCTTAAAAAAAAACTCTTATAAAAGAATAAGAATTTAAAATGTTACTTTTGAATTATTTCTTGGTGTAGACTCGTTAAAGAATGAGTATTGCTCTTGCTAAAAAAATAATATCAGTACTTATTGATATTCAATTAGTCTCAATTAATTAATGTATGTATTTTTTTGGGTAATAGAATAATCAAGAAAGTCATATTTTATTACCTAATAAAATATTCAAGGATAAACATCTTATCACACCTCTTCTAATAAATAAATGGGCTGTCACCCCTCATTGTTGACAAAAAATGAGGGCTATTTATTCTTGGATTTGCCAATGCAATTTAGTTTGTGGGTTGGTGTACGCATTAGTAATTTTCCAACTAGTCTGGCTTATGTATGTCAGTTGACTTTTTTCGTTGTGTATTCGTACTCCGAGGCCTGTGCTATTTATATATTTTTTGTGCATGAAAATGCAGTAGAAAATTATTCAAGGATAAGCATACTTGATAGCAGCGTAGAATTATTACTTATTAGTTATTAGAGAAGCTAGAAAGAAGGAAGAATCTAAACAAATGTTGGTTATATCTATAGGAGATTTGGTTCAAATAAAACAAAGAGAGATTAGGTGAAAATTTTCAAAAAAAAAAAGTTTTTTTGAAATCTGTAATTTTTTGTTTCTTGATGATCATCAACCTGTGGCGTGTTTATATTATAGAGTTACCACCTGACAAAGCACAACTTGACTGGAATGCAAGAATGAAAATTGCTGCTGGTGCTGCAAAGGGCCTAGAGTACTTGCACGACAAAGCCAACCCTCCTGTTATATATAGAGACTTGAAATGTTCCAACATCTTACTTGATGAAGGCTATGATCCAAAGCTGTCAGATTTTGGGTTAGCTAAGTTGGGTCCAGTTGGAGATAAAACTCACGTGTCTACCAGAGTGATGGGAACTTATGGGTATTGTGCACCAGAGTACGCAATGACGGGTCAGCTGACGCTAAAATCTGATGTATACAGCTTCGGAGTTGTTCTTCTAGAAATAATTACAGGTAGGAAAGCTATTGATAATACCAGAGCAACAGGGGAGCATAATTTAGTTGCGTGGGTGAGCAATTCCACTTTTATTTTCTTCCTCTTAGTTGGATTTCCACCACATTGCTGGTAATCTGAGAATATAATCCTCATTGCAGGCTCGGCCCTTGTTTAAAGATCGCAGGAAATTTCCACACATGGCTGACCCATTGCTTCAGGGCCAGTATCCAATGAGGAGTTTGTATCAAGCTCTTGCAGTTGCCGCGATGTGTGTGCAAGAACAGCCTAATATGCGGCCTCTCATAGCCGACGTAGTCACCGCTCTCACTTATCTTGCTTCCCAAAAGCATGATACTGATTCTAGATTGGGCCAAGGTTCCTGTGCAAGAATGAGAAGGGAACAGTGATTGATATATTCTGCTGGATTTTTTTTTTTTGAATCAGATTGGAAATTAATCGAAAATCAAATTGGCAACATCATGGCGAGAAAATCTACCCTACCTACCCACAGCAGAATCTAAGCTGCACAGTTGCGAAAGAAGATTTTTTTTTTTTTTTTTTTTTACAACTTTCTGGTGTGCTATGTTGTTTTTTTTTTGGTTGTAGCTGAGGTGAACTCTTATATGTCATGGTGTTTTTCTGTAAATTTAATTTTGGAATTTTGTATTAAAACATAAGAAGTGAAAGCAGTCTCTCTTATTAGTTAACGATGTTTATCAATTCATTATATGCATGGCTTAAAGTATCTAACGTTGTGTACGTTGCTTTATAAAATGTGTTTGACAATGTGGCCTTTTTGTGCCCTTTCTGGGAGGTGGCGAGTTGGGTTTGGTGTGGCCGCTCTGGCATAGATATGATATTTTTCCAGAGCCTGTTTTGAGACAACACATTCTTATTTCAGATATTCGCATTCATTAATTTTTTTAAAAAGTGTTCATTTTATTAATGAAAAAACAATGCAATATCATGTTAGACGAAAATAATTAGCAACTTGTATTTTTTTTCAGATATTTCTACCATATGTATAATAATACATCATATGATGAAATTTGAAATAAAAAAAAATCATAATTAATTAAATTGAATATGTGTGTGTGTGTGTGCGTGCGTGCGTGCGTGCGTGCGTGCGTGCGTGCGTGCATGTGTGTAATTCAACTATTTAAATTATTTCATATATCGTATGTAAAATCAAAATGTGGATATATTATTTTGATTTTTTAATGTTTTTTTTTGTTATTCTAATTCTTGTTCTTTAATTATTACATAGTTGAAATATTTTATCTGATATATATTTCAACTCTTGTTCTCGCCCTTGCCATTGCCCTTATCCTCGCCCCTGCCATTGTCCTTTCCCCTGCCCTTGTCCTCGCCCCTGCCCTTGTCCTCGCCCCTGCTCTTATCCTCGCCCTTGCCCCTTGCCCTTATCCTTGCCCCCTGCCCTTATCCTCGTCCTTGCCATTGTCCTCGTCCTTGTCCTTGTCCTCGCCCCTGCCCTTGTCCTCGCCCTTGCCCCTTGCCCTTGTCCTCGCCCTTGCCCCTCACCCTTGTCATCGCTTGTCTTTCCTCGCCCCTCTCCCCTCGCCCCTCTTCCCTCGCCCCTCTCCACGAGCTCTATCGTGGTCGAGAGCTCCAGCGAGCTCCACGATGGAGCTCGTGGAGAGGGCCGAGGGGCAACGGTGAGGACGAAGGTGAGGATGAAGGCGAGGACGAAGGCGAGGGGTACGGGAGAGGGGTCAGGGTAGTTTAGTACTTATGAATTTAAGTGCCTTGATTTTTAATTTATTTATAGTTTGGTACCTTTTTTTTTAAATGTTAAAATATCAGTTTCATATTTTTAAATATTTCTGGGGAAGTGTCCCAAAATAGAATTCCTCCTTTTTTATTTCTCCTCCTCCTTCTATTCATATTCTTTATCTTTTTTATATTATTCATCTTTTTTATATTTTTTATATTTTTTATATTTTTTATATTTTTATCTTTTTTATATACTTCATATCATTATGTTTCTTTTCTTCATTATCATATTTATCTTATTTATCATCATTATTTTTTTTATTCTTTTTAGTCATCTTTTTATTCATTTTTTTCTTCATTTCTTTTCTTTTTCTTTTCATTTTTTGTACATTATCTTCTTCGCCTTTATCTTATAATTATTATCATCATTATTATTCTCATTCTCCACCTCATTTTTTTTTCTTCTTATTTTTTTTTCTTCTTACTTTTTTTTTCTTTTCCCCATACTTCTTTCCTTCTTTTCCTACTTCAACTTCTTCTTATCATCCTACTAATTATCTCCCTCCTAATTCACCTATTTTTCCGCATACTTCTCCTCCTCCTACTTTTTCTCCTACTTTTCCTCATACTTTTTCTCCTCCTACAACTCCGACTTATTCTCCTCTTCCTATGACTACTCATTCTCCTCCAACTTCTTCTTTTACTTATTATTCTCTTATTTCCTTCTCTCATTTCCTCTTCTTCAACTCCTCAAATTTCTTCTTTTCCTTCTCAAATTTCTTCTTTTCCTTCTCAAATTTCTTCTTCTCCTTATTCTTCTCCCTCTACTTGTTCTCCCCCAACTTATTCTCCCTTTTCTTTTTCTCCCTCACTTCTTGTTCTTCTCTTCTCCTCCTACTTCTCTTACTTTTTCTACTACTTATTCTTCTTCTTCATATACTTCTCCTGCTTCTACTCCTCCTCCCACTTCTCCTCAACCACCTGCTTCTCCTGCTCCTTTTCTCATCCTCCTTCGGTTTCTCATGCTTCTCCTTCTCCTGAATCTTCTCCTCAAGCTATTTTCCCTCAAGCTACTTCTCATTCTCCTGCATCTTCTCTTCAATCTACTTCTCCTCGAGCTACTTCTCCTCAAGCTCCTTCTCCTCCTACTTCTCTTACAAAAGGCTTTTCATACACTTACTTCTACCCCTAATTCTTTTCTTCCCTCTCCTCCCCCCCCCCCCCCCCCCCCCTTCTCCTACTTATAGCCCTCTCATTTATCCTCTTCTTACTTCTCCTCTTCCTACTTCTCCTTCTCCTACTTCTCCTCCTACTTCTACTCCTCTCATTTCTCCTCTTATTACTTCTCTTCCTACTTCTCCTCCTCCTCCTCCTCCTCATACTTCTTCTCATACTCTTATTTTTTTCTGTCATACTTTTTCTCCTCTTACTTTTTCACATACTTCTAATTTTTCTCCTCCTACTTTTTCTTCACCTACTTTTTTGCCTCCTACTTTTCTTCCTATTTCTTTTTCTACCCCTTTTCCTCCAGCTTCTTCTCTTCCTACTTCGCCTCATACTTCTTTTCTTCCTACTTTTCTTCCTACTTATCCTTTTACTTAACCTATTACTTCTTCTCTCCTCCTCCTCATACTTCTATTCTTCCTATTTCTCTTTCTCCTACCTTTTCTCCTATTTTTTCTCCCCCTACTTCTTTTCCTCCTACCGTTTCGCCTCTTATTTTTTCTCTTCCTACTTCTTCAACTATTTCTCCTTCTCCCACTTATTCATTTCCCACTTCTTCTTTTCCTATTTCTCCTCCTACTTCTTTTCCTCCAATTTCTTTTCTTCCTACTCTCCTCATACTTCTTTGCCTCCTACTTCTTTTCCTACTTATCCTTTTACTTCTTCTATTACTTCTCCTATTACTTCTCCTCCTCCTCAAACTTCTCTTCTTCTTACTTCTCTTCCTCCTACTTCTTTTCCTTCTATTTTTTCTCCCCTCACTTCTTTTCCTCCTGTCTCTTCTCCTATTTCTTTTCTTCCAACTTCTTCAACTACTTCTCCTCCTATTTCTTCATCTCATAATTCTTTTTCTCCAACTTATTTTCATATATCTTCTCCTCCTACTTCTCTTCCTACTTTTTCTTATACTTTTCACCATGTTTCTTATTCTCCTAATTTTTCTCCTACTTCTTTCTATCCTAATTATCTCTTTCTAATTTCTTCTCCTACTTCTTTTCCTCTTACTTTTCCTCATACCTCTACTTATTTTTTTTCTTCTTCGACTTCTTCTCGTACTTCTCCTACTAATTCTTCTCATACTTTTTCTTTTCATATTTCTT
>JAREIK010003237.1:824271-916771 GCA_029783825.1 Sapria himalayana
TTCTTCTTCGACTTCTTCTCGTACTTCTCCTACTAATTCTTCTCATACTTTTTCTTTTCATATTTCTTTTTCTCCTACTAGTTCTTCTCCTTCTTTTTCTCATACTTTTTATTATCTTATTTCTTATTCACCTACTTCTTTTCCCCTAGATCTTCTTCTGCTACTTCTTCAGATTTTTTTACTCATACTTCTCCTGCTTCTACTTCTCTAACCTTTTTTTCTCTTTCTTCTTCTCTTACTTTTTCTTCTTATATTTTTTCTTCTCTCACTTCTTCATCTCATTCCTTTTCTTATACTTCTCTTCTTCTCCGAGTAATTTTTTTTCAAATTCTTTTCATAATGATTATTCTCCTACTACTTCTTCTCCTACTTGTTTTTCCTAACATCTTCTTTTCCTACTTATTATACTCCTACCTCTTCTCATATTTCTTCTCCTAATTTTTCTTTTTTCTCTCACTTCTTCTCTTTCTTCTTTTTTTCTGCTTCTTTTTCTCCTCCTCATCTTTGACCTCTCGTTCTCTTCCTCGTCCTCATCCTCCATCTTTTCTATCTACTTCTCCTCCTACTTCTTCTACTCCTGCTTATCCTCTTATTAATTATCTTCATCCTACTTCTTTTCCTATTTCTCCTCATTCTCCTCCTCCTCCTCCTCCTCCTTCATCTACTCCTACTTTTGCTCCTACAACTCCTCATACTTAATCTACTACAACTTCTTCTCATAGTATTTATTCTCTTATTTATTCTTCTCTTAGTTCCTCTTTTTATACTTCTTCTCTAACTTTTTCTTCTCTAATTTCTTCTCCATCTACTTGTTCTCCTCCTACTTTTCCCTCTACTTCTTCTCCATCTACTTCTCATCCTATTTTTTCTACTCCTACTTTTCATTCTCAATGCTTCTCCTTTTTCTCCTCTTGCTTCTGCTCATCCTACTTCTCTTCCTCACACTTCTCCTTCTACGTCTCCTCTTCGCACTTCTCCTGCTCCTCATCCTCCTCCTACTCGTAATCCTCCTTTTCCTATTACTTCTCCCGTTCCTTTTCTCCTCCTCATGATTTTACGCCTCCTACATCTTTTACTCAAGCTACTTTACCTCAAGTTACCTCTCATCTTGTTCCTTCTCCGCCTGCTTCTCCTCCTACTTCTCCTCTTAATTCTCCACTTCATACTTTTCCTCCTCCTACATTTTCTCATACTTTTTCTCCTCCCACTTCTCCTTCCACTTCTCCTCCTACTTATTTTCCTACTTCTCCTCATACTTTCTCCTGCTTCTACTTCTCTTCTATTTTTTTTCTCCAACCTTTTCTCATCCTACTTCTCTTCTTACTTTTTATTCACCTCCTACTTTTCCTACATCTTCTTCTCCTACTTCTTTTCCTCCTAATTCTTTTCCTACTTCTCCTTTTACTTCTCCTATTATTTCTCCTCTCCTCCTCCTCCTACATATATTCATCCTACTTCTTCTCCTCCATTTTTTTTCCTCTTACTTTTTTTCTTCTTACCTCTTCTCCTCCTACTTCTCCTCATACTTTTTCTTCTCCTACTTCTTTTCTTCTTACCTCTACTCCTCCTACTTCTCCTCATACTTCTTCTACTACTTATTCTTCTCCTACTTCTTTTTCTCATACTTCTCATCTTCCTATTCCTCCTCCTCATACTTCTCCTCCTATATTTCTTCCTATTTCTCCTCCTACTTCTTCTCCTAATTCTTCCTCTCCAACTTCTTCTCCTAATTCTTCCTCTCCAACTTCTACTCCTACTTCTTCCTCTCCAACTTCTTCTCCTACTTCTTCCCCTCTTACTTTTCCTCCTACTTAAACTTTTTGTTCTCATACTTCTTCTCCTACTTCAATTTCTTCTTCTCATACTTTTTCTTCTCATACTTTTTCTCCTTCTTCATTTTTTCATACATCTTCTTCTACTCCTGCTACTACTTTTCTCTTATATCTTTTTCTCATGTGATTTCTTTTTCTCATATTTTTTTTCTCCCATTTTTTATTCTTCTACTTCTTCTTCTCCTACTTCTTCTTCTACCTCTTCTTTTCTTTCTTCCTTTTTTCCTACTCCTTCTCCTCTTTTTTTTCTTATGCTTCTTCTCCTACTTCTTATTCTCATACTTATTTTTCTCCAACTTCTTTTTCTCCAACTTCCTTTTCTCCAACTTCTTTTCTCCAACTTTTTTTTCTCCAACTTCTTTTTCTCATACATATCCTCCTCCAACTTATCCTCCTCCAACTTATCCTCCTCTTACTTCTCCTCCTCCAAATATTTCTCCTCTTAAGTTTCTTCCTCATACATTATCTCCTACTTCATCTTCTCCTACTCTATCTCCTACTTCTATTCCAACTTCTCCTCAATTTTTTTACAACTACTTTTTCTTCTATTACCTTTTCTCTTACTACTCCTCCAACTTCTCTTCCAATTTCTCCTCCTTTGACTTCTCCTCCCCCTACTTTTGCTCCTACTTCTTTTCTTCTTGCTTATTCTCCTACTTCTTCTCCTCATACATCTTCTCCCTCTACTTCTTTTCCTCTTACTTCTTTTCCTCATACTTTTTTCTACTCCAACTTCTTATACTCCAACTTTTTCTCATCCTATTTCTCTAATTTCTTATCTCCTACTTTTCCTTCTACATATATTTCTCATATTCTTTCTCCACCTATATTTGCTCCTATTTATCTGCTCATACTTCTAGCTTCTCCTACTTTTTCTCTTCCTATTTATTCTTCTCCTACTTCTCTCCCTCCTACCTCTCCTCCTCATACTTATTCTTTTCCTACTTTGTGTCCTCCTACATCTCCCACTAATTTTTCTCCAACTTCTTCTTCTCATATTTCTTCTCTTATTTCTCCTCCTACTTCTTCACCTTATACATCTTTTTCAACATTTTCTCTTACATCTTCTCCTACTTCTTCTCTTACTTCTTCTCCTACTTCATATTTTTTTTACTTCTTCATCTCCTATTTGTACTTATCCTACTTATTATTCCCCTACTTTTTTTGTCCTACTTCTTATACTACATTTTCTTCTCCTACATCTTCTTCTTCTACTTCTTCTACTTTTTCTTTCCTTACTTATTCTTATCTTACTTCTTCTACTTATACTTCTTTTTCTCCTCTTATTCTTCTCCTACTTCTTCTTCTACAACCTTTACTTCTCCTACTAGTTCTCCTACTTTTTTCTCAAACTTCTACTTTTTTCTCTAACTTCTCATATTTTTTCTTCTCTTACTATTGCTCCTATTTATGCTTCTCCAACTTTTTCTTCTTATTCTACCTCTCCTACTTCTTTTACTTCTTTTTATCCTACTTCTCCTATTTGTTCTCCTCATACATCTTATTCACTTATTTATGCTTATCTGACTTTTTCTTCTTCAAATTCTTCTTCAACTTCTTCCCTACTTTTTCTCCTACTTTTTTTCCCAATTCTTCTACTACTTTCAATCCTTCTCTCACTTCTTCTTCTTTTATATCTTCTTCTCCTACATCTTCACCAACTTCTTTTCCTCTTACTTCTTATCCCCCCTCTCCTCCTCCTTCTCATCCTCCTATTTCTTTTGCTACTATTTTTTTCCCAACTTCTTCTTCTCCTACTTCTTCTCTTACTTATCATTTTCCTTTTCTTCTACCTACTTCTCCTCCACCTACTTTATTCCCCCTACTTCTCCACCTAATTCTTCTCCTTTAGCTTTTTTTCCTCTTACTTCTCTTCCTATACTTATATTCCTCCAACTACTTCTCCTTGTATTTATTCTCTCCCTACTTCTTCTACTCTTACTTTTTCTCCTCTTACTTTTTTTCTAACTATTTCTTCTCCTACTAATTTTTTTTCTACTACTTTTCTTTTACTTCTTTACTACTACTTCTCCTCATACATATTTTTGTCCTACTTATCATCCTCCTACTTCTTCTACTCCTACTTCTTCTCCTACTTTTTTGCTTCCTACATATTGTCCTACTTTTGTTACTCCTACTTCACTTTATTCTAATTCTCCTCTTACCTCTCCTCCTCCTACTTCTTTTCCTCATAATTCTTCCCCTTCTATTTTTTCTCCTCCCACTTCTTTGCCTTATACTCTTTATTCTACTACTCATTATACTTATTCTCCTCCAACTTTTTTTTTCTCAATCTTATTTTCCTCTGACGTCTTCTTATATTCCTACTTTTCCCATCCTACTTCTTCTATTTCTTGTTCTCCTACATCTTATTCTCCTACTTTTTCTATTTCAACATCTTTTCTTGATTTTTTCTCTCCTACTTCTTCCCCTATGACTTCTACTCTTACTTCTTCTCCAATTTCTTTTCCTCCTACTTCTCCTCCTACATTTTATTCTCCTAATTTTCCTACTTCTCATTCTTCTTATACTTCTTCAACTTCTTATTTTACTTTTTATTCAACTTCTTCTGCTACTTCTCCTTCTATTTCATCGTATTCTCTTACTTCATATTTTCCTACTTTTTCTTCTCTTTCTCTTCCTATTTTTTGTTTGTCTACTTTTCATGCTACTTCTACTCCAACTTCTTCTCCTTATACTTCTTCACCTCCTACTTCTTCTCCTCCAACTTCTCCTAATTTTTCTCTTCCAACTTTTTCTCCTACTATTTCTTCTTGTCCAACTTATTCTCTTCCTCTTATTCATTATTCTCCTCTTATTTCTTCTCCTCCTACCCCTCTTCATACTACTTATCTTACTACTTATTTTCCTACTTCTCCTCCTCATAAATCTTTTCACCCTAATTCTTCTCTTCCCACCTCTTCTGCTCTCATTTCTTATTCTTCTTCTTCGACTTCTTTTTTAACTTCTTTTTTTCCTACTTATTTTTCTTCTTCTTCAACTTTTTTTTCAACTTCTTCTTCTCCTACCTCTTTTTCTTCTCATTTTCAACATATTCTTCTCCTACCTTTTCCTTCCTACATTTGTTTCTACTACTTCTTCTATTCCTACTTTTCATCATCTTACTTCTTATCATCATACTTCATATCCTTCTACATTTTCTTCTATTTTTTTCTCAAACTTCTTCTTGTCCTATTTTTTCTTCTTTCCTACTTCATCTTCCATTTCTTTTTCTCCAACTTTCTCTTATCTTACTTGTTCATCTCTCACTTCTTCTTGTCCTATTTTTTCTTCTATATATCTTTGTTAGAATTTCTATCTATGTATATAAGTGAGTATGCTGAAATATAATATCAATGAATTATGCAGAACATAACATAACCACAAGATATACTAGTTTTAATGTGGTTTACTAGTCATTCAATATTACTAGCTACATCCACTAGAAAAAGTATGTAGCATTTACATATTTATTAATCCTGAATTTTTCAGTATATAATCAATAGAAAAAAGAAGAATCGAGCAGATACTCATGATTACAAATACAACATATATATATATATAGAACAATTAGGGTTCTACATAAAACTTATCGGGTTGGATCTTTAATGGATCGTGTCATGCTCCATAAATGTTTTTGGCCCATAAACTGGCCAGTGAGATCCTCGTTATTATTCTAATTCCACGTATTCAATCTTTCTAACGTAACATATTAGTAGTTATAAATTCTTCTTCTTTTTCCTATTATTTTTATTTTTTTTCATCTATTTCCTATTCTTCTTCTTTGTATTTTACTCATTGTTCTTCTTCTTCTTTTTTTTTCTTCTTCTTCATTTTCTTCATCTGTCTTCTTCATCTTTTTTTATCTTATTCATATTTATCTTCTTTTTCTTCCACTTCTTTTTTTTATTCTTCTACTTTTTTTCTCATCTTCATTATCATCATCATCTTCTTCTTCCTCAAATTATTTTTTTTCTTCTTGTTCTTCTTCTTCATCTTTCTCCTCCTCCTTTTCTTATTATTCTCTCACTTCTTCTTTTTATTCCTCTTTTTCTGCTTCTTATTCTTGTTCTTCTTATTATTGTTTTTGTTCTTATTTTTGTCTTGTTCTTTCTATTATTATTATTATTATTCTTTTTTTTCTTCTTCTTCATCTTCTTCCTCCTCCTCCTCCTCTTCTTCTCCTTCTTTTTCTTCCTTTTCTTCTACTACTACTACTTCTTCTTCTTCTTCTTCTTCTTCCTCTTCCTCTTCTTCTTCTTCTTCTCCTTCTTTTTTTTCCTTTTCTTCTACTTCTTCTTCTTTCTCCTATTTTTTCTTCTTCTTTCTTCTTCTTCTTTCACTTTTTTTTTCTTTTTCTTCTTCTTCCTCTTCCTCTTATTCTACTTTATTTTCTGTCTTATTCTTCTTCTTATTCTTTCTTCTTCTTATTCTTCCTCTTCTTTTTATTCTTCATCTTTTTATTTTTCTTTATCTTATTTTTTTCTTTAATTTCTTGTTCTTTATATTCTTCTTATTTTTCTTATTCTTTTGCTTATTCTTATACTTCTTATTCTTTTATTTCTTCTTCTACTGCTTCTTCATTTTCTACTACTTCTTCTATTTCTTATTCTACTTCTTATTCTACTTTTTTTTTCATCTATTTCTTCTTCTTATTCTTTTTCTTCTGCTTCCTATTTTTCTTCTTCATTTTTTTTATCTTCATCTTCTTATTCTACCTATTCTTCTCCTTTTTCTTCTTAATCTTCTTATTTTTCTTCTTCTTTTTTTTTTCTTCTTTAGTAACATTCTTCTTCTTCTCCTTATTCCTATTATTTCATCTTCTCCTTCTTTGTCTTCTTTTTCTTCTCTTTCTTTTCCTTCTTCATCTTATACTCATACTTCTTTTTTCTTCTTCTTCCTCTTCTTCTTGGTGTTCTTCTTCTTCTTCTTCTTCTTCTTCTTCTTTTTCTTTTTCTTCTTCTTTTTCTTTTTCTTCTTCTTTTTCTTCTTCTTCTTCTTTCTCTTCTAATTATTCTTCCCCCTATTCTTTTTTGTGTTCTTCTTTTCATCATATTCTTCTTATTCTTTTTTTCTCTTCCTCCTCCTCCTCCTCTTCTTCTAATTCTTCTCTGTCTCCTCCTCCTCCTCCTCCTCCACCCCCTCCTCCACCCCCTCCTCCACCCCATTCTTCTTCTTCTTCTTCTTCTTCAGTTTTTCCTTCTTTTTCTTCTTCTACTTTCGCTTATTCCTATTCTTTTTTTATTCATTTACTTGTATTTCTTCTTCTTATTACTCTTCTTATTCTTCTTCTTTTTTCTTATTCTTCCACTTCTTCTTCCTTCTCATTTTCTTCTTCTTCTTCTTCATATATATGTTCTTGTTGTTCATTTTCTTCATCATTATCTTCTCCTTCTTATTGTTCTTATTTTTATTTTTCTTCTTCTCATTCTTGTTTCTTCTTCTTCTCCTTATCCTCATCCTCCTCATCCTTCTCTTCCTCCTCCTCCTCCTCCTCCTCTTTCTTCTCTTCCTCTTCCTCCTCCTCATTTTCCTTTTTCTTCTTCTCCTTCTTTTTCTTCTTCTCCTATTCCTCCACCTTTTCCTCTTTCTTCTTCTCCTATTCCTCCACCTTTTCCTCTTTCTTCTTCTACTACTTATCCTTCTCTTCTTCTTCTTCTTCTTTTTCTTTTTTTATCTTCTTATTCTACTTCTTCTGATTATTCCTCTTCTTCTTGTTTTACTTTTTTTTCTTCTTCATCTTCTTCTTTTTCATCTTTTTCTTTTTCATCAAAATCTTCTTCTTATTATACTTCCTCTTTTTCCTCTACTACTTCTTTTTCTTTTTCTTCTTCATCTCATTCTTATTCTTCTTTTTATTATTTTTATTGTTATTCTACGTATTCTTTATTTCTGTTCTTTTTTCATCTTTTTATTCTTCTCCTTCTTCATTTTCTTATTCTCCTCCTCCTTCTCCATCTTCTTCTTCTTCTCTTGCTCCTCCTCCTCCTCCTCCATATCTTCTACTATTACTACTTCTAATTCTTCAATTTATTCCTCTTATTCTTCTCCTTCTTCTCCTTATTATACCTTTTCTTCTTCCTTTTATCCTTCTCCTTTGTTTTCTTCTTCTCATTCTACTACCACTACTACTACTACTACTACTACTACTTCTTCTTATTCTCATTCTCCTCCTCCTCCTCCTCCTTATTATTCTTCTTTTCCTTCTCCTTCTTCATTTTCTTCTTCTCCTTATTTTTCTCCTGCTCCTCTTACTCCTCCTCCTCCTCCTCCTTTCTTTCTCCTCTTCCTCCTCCTCCCCCTCCTCCTCCCCCCCTCCTCCTCCCCCTCATCCTTCCTCTTTTTCTTCTTCAATTTTTTTTCTACTTCTTATTCCAATTCTTCTTCTTCTTCTTATTTTTTTGTTCTACTTCTTTTTCTTCCTCTTATTATTATTATTATTATTCGTATTCTTATTCTTCTTCTTCTTCATTATTATTATTATTATTCTTATTTTTTTTCTCCTTTTTCTTTTTCTTTTTCTCATCCTACTCTTCTTCTTCATCTTCTTATTTTACTTCTTCTTCTCATTCTTTTTATTTCTTCTTCTTCTTCTTCTTCTTCTTCTTCCTCTTTCTTCTTATTCTTCTTATCCTCATTCTTCTTCTTTTAATAATTTTTCTTTTTCTTATTCTACTTTTTCTCCTCCTCCTCCTTCTTCATTTTCTTCTTCTTCTCATTCTTCTTCTCCTTCTTCTTCTCCTTCTTCTTTTCCTTCTTCTTCTCCTTCTTCTTTTCCTTCTTCTCCTTCTTCTCCTTCTTCTCCTTCTTCTTCTTCTCCTCCTCCTTCTTCTCCTCCTCCTCCTCCTTCTTCTCCTCCTTCTCCTTCTTTTTCTTCTTCTTCTCCTTCTTCTTTTTTTTTCCGTCTTCTTCTACTTCTCTTTCTTCTTATACTTCTTCTTCTTCTTCTTTTTCTCTTTCTTCTTCCCCCTATCCTCCTCCTTATTTTACTTATTCTTCTTCTTTTTTTTTTCTTCTTCTTCTCCTCCTCATACTCATTATAATTATTATTATTATTCTTCTTCTTCTCCTCAACATTCTTCTTCTTCAATTTCTTCTCCTTCCTCTTTTTCTTTTTCTACCTTTATTCATCCTCTCCTTTTTTTTATTCTCCTCCTCCTTCTTCTCCTTCGTCTTCTTCTTTTTCTACCTATTTTCTTTTTCTTCTTCTTTTCTTTATTATCCTTGTTCTTATTCTCCCCCTCCTCTTCTCTTTTTCATCATCATCATCATCATCATCATCTCTTCTTCTTCTTCTTGTTCTTCTTCTTCTTCTTCTCTATCATCTTTTTCTTTTTTTCCTTTTCCTTCTTCCTCTTCTTCACTTTCTTTTTTTTCATCTTATTCTTCTTTTTTTTTTCATCTTCTTTTTCTTCTCTTTCTTTTTCTTTTCCTTCTTTTTCTTTTCCTTCTTTTTCTGCTCTTTCTTTTCTCCTTTTTTCTTCATCTCCATTTTCTTATTCTTCTCCTCCTCCTCCTTTTTTTTCTTCTTCTTCTCCTCATCCTCCTTCTTCTTCTTATTCTTCTTCTCATTCTTCTTCTCCTTCTTCTTATTTTTCTTCTTTTTCTTCTATTTCTTTTTCATCATCTTCTTCCTCTACTTCTTGTTCTTCTTCTTCTTCATATTCTTTTTGTTCTCCTTATTCTGCTTTTTCTTCTTCTTCTTCTCATTATTATCACTATTATTATTATTATTCTTTTTCTTTTGCTTCTTTTGATTCTTTGTCTTTTTCTTTTTCTCCTTTCTCTTCTTCCTTTTCCTCTACTTCTTGTTCATCTTCTTTAAATTCCTTTTAACCATCTCTATCTTTTTCTTTTTCTTCTTCTTCTTATCATCCTTCACCTCCTCCTTTTCTATATTCTTCTTCTTATTTTTCTCATTATTCTTCTTTTCCTCCTCTTTCTTTTTCTTCTTATTCTTCTCCTCCTCCTACTTCTTTTTCTTCTTCTTTTTGGACTTCTTCTTCTTCCTTCTCCTCCTCTTCTTCTTTTTTTTATATTCTCCTTCTTCCTCTTCTTCTTTTTTATCTCATTCTTCCTCTTCTTCTCCTTCTTCTTCTTCTTCTTCTTCTTCTTCTTCTTCTTCCTCTTCTTATTTTTCTTTCTTTCTTCTTCTTCTTCTAATTCTCTCTATTCTACTTCTTCTTTTTCTTTTCTACTCCTCCTCTTCCTACTTATTTTCTTCCTCTTTTTTCTAAATGATTATTTTCTTAATATAAAGCCCACACTTTTGGCGTAGGAAAACCTTTTTTGCAAATCATAAATGTTAAAAAGAAAATTCCTATACATTCTACCGATATGTGATCAACTATACAAAACCATAAAATATAAAATTCAAGGGCTGAAATTTGTTCCTTTTAAAAGCCTTTCTAGTTGGTTCTATTCTCAAGCATATTCTACACATATCTTTCAGCTTTGGAATTGTAATTTTAGGTTTGAGGATGCCCTACTTTTTATAAGATATGAGTCTACATTCATGCAGCATAATTCTGCCTTTATCTTTGTGGATTTCTGAATTGATGTTTCTTCAATCTTTTCCTCTCTAGCTTCTGGAAAGCAACCCTTACAGCATCACTTTGAACTCCTCCTTCCATTCCTCTCCAAGTTGTCCTGCAAGATAAAAAACACCATAAAGAAAATCCACAAAGAATCCCCACCACCCCATGGTTCATTCCCATTACATCAGTTACTGCACCCTTCTTCCCCCTACCCTTTCAGTTTATTATAGCCATTAGTTACATCAGCCCTTGCACAACAACTATATCTAAAATAACTAAAATAATCAATTATTAGCTCTAGTGGTCCTGCATCTTGACTACCTTCTTCCTTCCTAAGTTGTCCTGCAAAATAGAAAACACAGAAAAAACCCAGAGAAAATCCCCCCCCACCCCCACATGGTGTCCATTCTCATTTCATTAGATTACAACACGATTCCCCCTATATCCTTCTTTCCTACCCTCCCTACTCTTCTATGTCCTACAAAATAGAAAACACAAAGAGATAAACAAGATCATGAATATGATTGAGAAGCAAATTATGATCCTTCGAAAAAATGCATTGTATGAATTGTGCGACGTACGATCAAGTTTGGTGCCCATGTGAATTGTATGAAGATCTAATCTCAGTGAAATTACTCCAACATCTATTTTATTCCACATGATGGTTTAGACTATCAAATGCTTGAATGAAATCATTAAAACATTTTGATCAAGGAGAGTATATTTATTTTTCTAATAGATTTCATTATATTAGATATGGAAGAAGATAACTATAAATTATTAATTTTGGGATGATTATTTTTGGCCATAAGATAAGCACTTATCGACATTAAGAAAAGGAAGTTCACTCTTTATGTTGGTGATGAATAAATAAAGTTTAATCTTTATAATAATTTATGAGATTTAGATGATGATGAAATGAGGTATTGCAGAATTAATAATCACTTCTACACTATAATGCAAAAAAAAGTGGATTTTAAATGGAAATATTTTGTAAATGACTATTGGCTGGATGAAGAAAAAAAAGTATGAAGTAGAATAATAACTTTGGAGGTGAGATAACAATGAAATGATGAATAAAAAAAAGGAAGAAATATCTTAGAGCAACAAAAATGAGAAAAATAAAAGAAGATGACTATTATGATGTCATGACATTCTTCAAAACTATGACCTCTAAGGAGTCTTATGTTGTTATCTCTAAGAAAGCTAAAACATCAATAGTACAAAAAATGTATTCATTTATGGATATTGTTATAATTTTATTATATTTCCAAATTTTATTAGTTAGGCAATATCCCAAAAACTTATTAATGAGAGAGTATCTCATAATCTAAGATTCATGAGTACATGGTTCATGCAAATAGTAAAACAAACTTTTGACTAGATCAATCTCACATGAATTGTATTGACAGTTCAGTTATTCAACAATAAGATATTTTATTTCTATTATAATAAATAATTGCATTATTAGACATTCTTGGATTTATAGTTTCTTCATTTAATCTATAAGATGTAGTTTAAGCTGCTCTACCTATATTATGTTGAACATAGAATGAAGATTAAAGTATTGTACAAAGACTTCTGACCTAACAACATACAAGATGGTTGTTATTATTGAGCTCATCCTAATAATATTTCCCTCAAAGCTACCACCTTGGTAGGTCACCACCAAGATAATAATTTATCTTAGCTCGAGAATCATTTACTATCCTATACATTTTAGACAACTTTATTAATTATCCTTCATAGTTGTTTCATATGCATACTTTGATTCTCTAATATTAAATATCATAAAGATCATAGATTTACATAATTTATAAGTATTTGTACTTTTGACTTTATAAGTTTCATACTCACATAATTAATATTTGCTTTTCTTAAGTTCCACTAGTGAGAATCATATAAGTAAAAGTAGCTCACAAGTACAGTCACTACCTTGTGAACCATAATATACTTCTATATGTCTTGAGGATTATTGTATACCATTGTCCTCCTCATTGATGATGTAACTCTCATACTAAAAATGAATCTCTTGGACGAATTAACTATATAATATCCATCCAAATTGAGAATTAGTTCTTTTAATATTTGTATAAAGGATTAGAGTATAAAGTGTTTTCACTTTCAATTTTGTAAGCACCTTACTCATGATGATTAACATACCTAAGGTTTAGGGATCAATATATATGTTTATCTCTTGCATCATAGTTGGAAGTGCTATCACTTCCTTCCGAATTATATGCATGAGTAAACCTCATCATTTACTTATCACTAACCACTATGATAATCTTCCATAAACCAACTAATATTAGAAACCCTTATTAATATTCTATTTAATCATCTTCCATCAATATACATATATAAAATAAATCAAACCATTCATTCATTTATAAATAAAATTAATTCTCATTATGTATCTCAAATAATTCAAATACCATACCTATGCCAGTTTGGTACAAATTCTTGAATCTATCCATAAAAGAGATGAGTTTGATAGTCACACCCATAAATTTAGAGATTAGCATTAATTGTGCATCCCTTGCTTGCTTGTGGAACCCATAGTGAGTGTAAAATTTGCTCATATGGTTTGGTAGTTTTCATAATTTTGCTTGCTGCATGAGAAAGAAGATGAGGAAAATAAGAGATTCCTTTGAAATTTCTCTATGTTTCACTTTTATACTCATGCAACCTTGTATTACTCAAAATAAGAAGTTAATAATTTTAGAATAAAGTTATGAGTTCAACCTTTTTCTCTTAAGTTTGAGGTCTTGATTCTATAAAATGATTGCAACTATATTCTATATATTGATTTATAATAAGATAATTGCATCATTAGCAACAACCATGACATAGGTCTAATGTCTTTGTAATATGAAGCTGTATCATTGTGAAGTGGACATGGCTTCATGCCTTTGTCTATTTGTAGTCCATAAATGATCATGGTACTGAGAGGTGGCCATAAAGTGGTGATGGATTCTCATCATGTTATATAATCATTATGTTGTGTATAGGCTATAATGTTGGCAATGACCATTCTTGAGTTTTATATGGTCACAAGACTAAAAAATAGTCATGGTACTAATAAGTTATTTCATGTGTTAGTTGTGGATGTGGTTCTGGGAAATAGCTACATCGCAAACATAACTGTTCATATCTCATAAGTGTATATGGCGATGTCAGTGGCTATGATACTAGGCTTCTCTTCTCTCATATATCATGTTGCTACAATATTATTAGGATATTGTGACATTAAAAATTAGCTTGATCATATATGTTACAGTTATATCTTCCTCTTAGGACATGTGTCATTACCTTAGAAATAACCATACTCAAGTTATGTCCAATATAATATTTAGTGTCCAAAATTTTATGATTTTGAATAATTTCCATGACTTTTGTATGAGTAGTAATTTTTTGTAATTTTTTATAGCTCGATAATTGTAGCTTTATAAAAAGATTATGGTTCTAACTTAAGATTATTGAGCCACATTAAAGATAAAATCATGATACTTTAACTTAATCATGACCTTGAGCACTGATGGGGTACTTAGTGGCTATATTAAAAAATTAATATCACAACCATTGATAATCTATTATACAATAGAATGATTGTGCTTAATAAGTTAGTAGGGCCATTGCATATGAGAATTATCTAAACTAATTAGGTAGAGTTTTGGTCAATAATAGATATTGAAACTACATGAGACTTAATGATCTATCCCCTTTATTAAATACTTTCAAAACCTATTAATTTAATAACTATTCATCAAAATTATCCAAAAATGGAAGTCATTAAATTAACTTATATTATCTTTTTTCTATGTCTACACATCATTATAATATGCCAAAATATACAAGAATATTTGATAAATTGAACATCAAATAGATTTCGATGACAATATACTGTACTTTTGTTGTATAAATTAACTTTCAACACACATCATATGACTATTGTATATTTTTTAATAGTCAATTATGTGACAATATAATATACCCTTGTTGTATGTTATTGATATGTGTTGTGACTATGGTATGCTATCTACTTTTATTGGTTAGGCTACCCCAAAAGCTCATTACTGAAAGTGTCTTATCATTTGAGATCTACAAGTTTATGAGTTGTACAAGTAATAAAATATATTTTCATTCAGATATTAATCCTATATAGATTATATTAGTAATTTAGTTATTCAACAATGAGACAACTCATTTTTAGTAAAATGAATACTCAAATTATTAGATAATCTCAGTCCATCATTTATTCATTTAATCTTTGTATTAATATTTAAGTAGCTTGACTTATGTTGGACACATAATAAAAATTAGAGTATTATTCAATAACTTCTTGCCTTAACAGCATACAAGATGAATTTCAATATTGAGTTCATCCCAATAGTAGTCCCCTCATAGATATCCTTTTATCACATCACCAACGAGATATTAATTTATCTATGCTTGAGAGCTATTCACAATCTCATAACTTATAGGTAACTTCTTCAACTGCCCTTGATGGTTGCTTCATATTTACACTCTTATTCTTCGACCTCAATTATTATAAAGATTAAAAATTGACATGGTTTATAAGTATTTCTATTTTTGGCTTCGTAAGTACTATACTCACATAATTAACATAAGCTTTCATCATATTTTACTAGTGAGAATCATATGAGTAAAAGTAACTCATAAGGGCTATCACCATTTTTGGGAGTTATAATATACTTGTGCATATCTTGAGGATTATCTCTCACCATGCTCCTCGATGATGATGCAACTCCAAGACTAAAGATAAACTCTTAGAAAAAAATTCTATATAATAATCATCCTAATCGAGAACTAATTATTTTAAGATGTATACAATGGATTGACATGTAAAAATATTTACACTTTTGTCTTCGTAAGCACTATACCCCCAATGATTAACATACAAAAATTTTAGGTTTATCTCATACATTATAATCAGAAGGGTTATCACTTTTTTTTATATTATGTATGAGTGAGCACCATGGTTTACCTATAACTATCCACCATAAAAATTTCGCACAGCCCTACTAAAAGCCAAAACTCTAGTTTAAATTCTATTTTATCATCATCCATTAATATATATAAAAAGAAATAAATCAAATGCACTCTATCATTAATAAAAAAAAATAATTTACATCACATGTCTTAATTTACACGAATCCTATACACACTAATTTGGTAGAAATTCTCAAATCCATTCCTAGAAAAGATGGTTTTGAGATCCATGATCCCAAACTCTAGGAATTCACATTAATCATGTGTCATTTACTTGTTTTTGGAACCTTTAGGGAGTGTGAAAATATAAAATTTCATGAAATTTTTCTATCTTTAATTTTTATATCTAGGAAACCTTGCATTACTATGAGTAAAAAATTTCAACTTTTAAAAGGTCATAACTTTGGCCTTCAACACTTTGGCTCGAGGTCGCTTCTCTAAAAATGGCTACAACTCAAATCTACATTTTGATCTTTTTATAAGACAAAGTTGTGAAGCTAAAAATAAAAATGACTTGGGCCTAATATCTTTGTAACATAAAATTGTAGTAATATAAAATGGTCATGGCTTTGTGCCTTTGTTTTTTTGTCATCAATAAATGCCCATAGTACTAAGACCACAGAGTGGTGATAACTTCTTATTTTGTTATATAGTCATGACATTATATAGATTCAATGGTTTTTGCAAGTCTTTCTTGTGTTTTATATGGTAGTAGCATTGAGAAATAATCATGACATTAAGATGATCTTTCATTTGTTAGCTATGATAACAATACTAGGAAATGGTTGACACTCAAATTTCCCTTCAAATCTCTTAAGTGTTCATTGCATTATGGGTCGTAATGACATTGATCTTATCTTCTCTCATATATCATGTTGTCATGACACTGCTAGGATGTCATGATATTGGCATTTAACTTGAGTATATAAGTCATAGTTATGCCTTCTTTTGAGGATAAGAGTCATAGTCTTATAAATTAACATACTCAAGTAATATTATTTATAATATTTAGTATCCCAAAAATCACAATTTTGAATATTTTCTACAACTTTGGCATTTAGTAGTTATTGTTCTATAATTTTTTATAGCACAAAAGGAGTGACTTTGTAAAAAAAACACAACTTTGGCTTAAAATTACTAAGTCATATTAAAGATAAAGTCATGATACTTGGACTTGGCCATGACCTTGAGCACTAGGGGGATACATGGTTGTTGTGATGAATTATTAATGTCACAGTCATTTAAATTTCTCGAGCTAAGTATAGAGATGATTCCATGATAATATCACAACCACTAATAATATATTGCATGATATAAAAATTATGCTAATATGTTTGTAGGGTCATGGTATAAAAAAATTACCCCGACTAATTAGGTAGAGTTTTGGCTAAGAATGAATACCAAAACTATGTGAGACACAATGATATGTTCTCTCTATTAAATACCTCCAAAGTATTCATTTCATAACTATTCATCAAAACTCTATAAAACTCAAGAGTTATGAAATCAACCTATATTATATCTATTCCTATATCTACACACCTACATAAATCATCAAAATACACAAGAATGTTCTATAGTTTGAATAGCAAACAGACTCACATACAAAAGCAAGTGTTCAACCTTGAGTAATAACTCCCCTCTCCAATAAAACGAAAAAGAAAAACAATATGAAGCATCTCAAATCAGTTCCACACAATGAGTACATCAACACAATATGAGAATAAAAAACAAAAATATAAATCACAAAAGTGATGGAGGTGACCAATATGATTTTTTTTAGGATCACATCCTTAAAGGTTAAATTTGATATCGAGTGGTCAAAAAATGGTAGAGAAATGGATGGTCTTTTTGAATCTTTCTTCCAGGTAGATGCTCCTTCTAATATCTTTGCTAAAATATCATAAAGAGTCTCATGTCATTGCCCAATTGAATTTAGTACACTATCAAAACTTCCCATCACAAAATATAAGTCTTTTTGTTCTGCATTATACTTTTCCGATGTCATCCATCTAATGGCACTCTCTATATATTAGTTTATTCCAATTTACTTCACCTCTTTCCTCCATTTCTTTTTTCCAATATATCATAATCATTTTGTATAGGATTCCAAATGATTTGACATTTTTCATCAATCCAATATCTATGCATCTCATTCCTTCCTCCAAGAGTTTGTAGATTTGGTCTTCAAACTTATCTTGCATTGTAATAAGATTCATCTCTTTTTGATGGAGATGTTTTTCCCACATTGCATTATGTTTTCCAACCTCTTTTGTGATTCTAGTGCATATGGAATAAATCTTACTTTTTCAACAATACATAAGATATTCATAAATATACCACCATATGAAACTAAAGAATGCTCAATGTAGGTTAGCTTGTCTTCTCACAATCCTCTCCTTATTTTTGTCTCTTGTGTGTTAGCCATAGTGAAAGATGACCCTTTTTACCAAATTCTAGCTAGTCATTCCTTTTCAAACTATAACTTCTTCCATTTTTGTCTCTTATTTCTTTCTTTATACTTGACAATATTAGTGGAGATGCCATCAACACATTATAACAACTAGTTCACCAATAAGAACTCAATCATCTAAATACAACAAAGTAATAACAAAATGATGAATTAGTTGGCCAAAAAATTAAACCTCAAGGAATCTAAGATTAGATTTCTCTAAAATGTTTTTTACATCAAAGCTGCACCCAATGAGGATGACATATAATAATATCACTCTCTCTGGAATAATCATTGAAACATGAAGAGTGGATAATATAAATGAGCATTAAAATACAATCAAACTTTACATACCTTCATAAGTTATCTCCTCATCAAATATTCATACGTGCTCTCTAACATCACCCATCCATGTGTTCTATCCATTTATCAAATTTAGTGATAACTAGTTAATTTATTTGCCTACTGAGAGATTTAAAATTTATGCTATATTTTACTTAAAAAAGTCAAAGAATCTCATTAATATTTTACTTATCAAAAATGAACCAATATCCCTCTCACATAGTTCATCATCTTCTGCCTATTCTTCAAATTTGCATAGAACTTTTTCACAATCAAGGAATTCTACTATTCTTTATGCTTACAAAATAATAACCAATTCTATCTTCTAATAATATTTATAAAGGGATGAATGAATTCATTGAATCCCTTGTCTCAAATAAATTCATTTTTTTACAATATGGAGTCCATCCATCTTTGCTCAATCTTTGTAACAAAAGTTATCATGGGTACCATGACTTCAAGTGACATTTCTATGGTATTAGGTTTCTATCTCTTCCCTTTTTTCTTATAGCACATCTCCATGACAATTTTTTTGATGATATATTTTCTTCCATTATTGAATCAACAAACTAAAAAGATTTAGGATGGATTATCATGACATTAGTAAAGGAGATACAAGGGTTAGGTATTTATAGTCATGACCTATTAATTGAAGGTCATGACTCTATGAGTTTTTATTTCTTCTATAAATGAAAAGTCATGACATTATGGAAAGCAATACCTTTCAAGTCATGGAATTGTATCAAAGTTGTGGCTTTTTTATATATCTATTATAATGCTCTTTCTTATGTAGCATAAAAGTTGCGGCTCTGAAAAATATCATGACCTTGTCATATAGCTCCTATGATGTTTTTTCTTCTATAACACTAAATTCATAGTACTGAAGAACTCCCAAGACTTTGTCATGTAGATTCTGATGGACTATTTCTTTCTATAACACCAAAGTTGCAGCTCTAAAAAATTATCATAGCCTTGGGTAAAAAATTTGAAAGAGTCATTAGTTTGTATCTACTCTTCTTTTTTATGTGTGGTGGGGATATAAGTATAAATACGTATATATAATTTTTGTTTCCCTCAAAGTAGTGCTATATTTAATGTCTATAGCTAGACCTTCAAAACTTCTTTCTTTCCATCAGAGATCTCCATTATCCATGCTAGCTTCTTGGTGTGTTGTTTTACTTCTTTTTTTATTGTACTTTTAGTATTTGTCATGGATGATGGATAAATGATTGTCTCAATTCTCTCATACATGAAATAAGTTTGAATCTGACTCTTCTTCTTTATTTTCTTCCTAGCCATGACATTGTAAAAGATCTTGGCCTTTTCATATTATGCTTACATAACTCATCAACTTTCTCTAATTCAACCCCCAAAACTTTATGATTCACTTCAGCTTCTTCTTCTTGAATAGTTGAAGTGGTATCTTCGTGTTCATCTTCACAATTTTCTACCACAAATTTTTTTATCCTAGCTACCAAGATTTTTTCATTCACTTCATATTCTTCTTCTTGAATAGTTTGAGGTAGTATCCTTGATTTCTTTTTCATGATCTACTACCAAAATTATATATGTACTTTTCATGGATATTTTGTCATTTACTTCAGTCTTCACCATCTTCTTCTTGAACAACTAAGGATATTTCTTCAATTTATTCTTTAAACTTTTTTACCACAAATGTTCTATATTAGCCTCACAAATTTCATCATTAACTTTCATCTTCTCTTTGAATAATTTTCTAAATTTTCAACCATAACCATTGCTGCCTTGACTACAAGGAACTTTGTTGCAAAATTATTTTTAGACTTATAACAAATTCATGACTTCTCTCTCTCTCTCTCTCTCTCGCCCTTGTTTTCTCTATAATATAATCTCTTCTTAATTCTCTCAATAATTCATCAAGTTTAACTATTCACTAATATTTTAAAGATGGTTGATATTCATAATATGCCATTTCCTCAATACTTTCATATCCCCCAGTCTTTGTAACTCTTTTCTATATGATAAAAGTGTTGATAATAGATTTCACTTTTTTGAGCATTATAAGTCTCATTGTAATTATAGTTAAAGACATTGTCACTCACTTTTGTTGCACATATCCCATGATAAATTTCATATACTTTATTCTCCTCCCATAGATTTTTAATGTAAGTTGTTAGGAAGTCTTAGAAAAATTGGATATATAATTTGATTTTATAGATTAATGGTCGAAAAGAAAAAAAAAGAAGAAAAAAATACAAATAAAATCCAAAAGGAAACTTTTTACATTCATCAAGTTAATAAATTTTAGCTTTTATATTTAAAAATATTTATTAAACTTAATGTTATCTAAACTACAAAAAATGAATTATTATTTTACAAGAATACTTATGTCACCTCACATTGATTAACTAAATTAAATAATTCATAACAATGATATTAAAAACTTATTATGAGTTTGTTATCTACCTAATTTTATCAGTTAGGTAATATTCCAAAAACTCATTGTTGTAAGTGTCTCATAAACTGAGATTAGCAAGTACCCGAATAATATAAGTAGTAAAATATAATTTGTTCGAATATCAATCCCACATGAATTGTATATGTAGTTTGCTTTTTTAATAGTGAGACAATCCATTTTTAGTAAAATGGATACTCATAATGTTAGACAATCTCAGATATATAGTTTATTCATTTATTCTATGTGATATTATTTAAATTATTGGACTTATATTATATTGGATACATAATGAAGGTTGAAGTATTATACAATGACTCATTTCTCTAATGACATATAAGGTAATTATTATCATTAAGCTTACCCTAATGATGGTCTCCTCATAGTTATCCTCATGGTATCTCACCATCGAGATAATAATTTATCTATAATCAAGAGTTCTTTAATAATTTCATAACTTTTAGATAATTTTTCCAACTTCCTTTTATAGTTACTTTGTATATACACTCTAATTCTACATCCTCAAATATCATAAAGACCAAAGATTAACATGGTTAGTAAGTATCTACACTTTTGGCTTCATAAATATCATAATTGCTTAATTAACATATGTTTATCTCAAGTTTCCTTAGTGGAAACCATACAAGTAAAAGTAACTGACAAGGACTATTATCACCTTATGAGTCACAATATACTCACACATGTCCCAATAATTACTTATAATCATACTCATCAAGGATGATGTAACTCTCAGACTAAGGTGAACTCCTTGGGAAAATATTCCATATAAAAGTATTCATACTTTTTAAATCATACTTTTAAATCACACTTTTGTCTTAAAAGAACAAGTTCAATGTATATATTTATCTTAAAAAAATTAGTTCTTTTAAGATATATATAATAGATTGACATATAAAAGTATTCATACTTTTGACTTCATAAGCATCATACTTGTAATGATTAATATACCCAAATTTTAGGTTTGAATGTATATATTTATCTTATGTATTATAGTCAGAAAGGCTATTACTTCCTTTTTACCATATATATGAGTGAGTCTCATGATTTATCTATCACCATCTACCATAATAATCTCATATAAATTTACCAATAGTTGAAACTTTAAATCAAGTTCTATTTAATCACCAGCCACTGATATTCATAACATAAAATAAATCAACTATATTCATTCATTAATAAAAAGAACAAATTCACATCACGCATATAAATTTACACAAACCCTATACCCATGCAAATTTGATATAAATTTTTGATTCCAATCCCAGATGAGAGGAGTTTGAGAGCCATGCCCCCTGACTCTAGGGATTAGTAATAAATTTGCATCTATTTCTTGCATGTAGAACCCCTAGAAAGTGTGAAATTTACCTTTAGGATTTTGTAGTTATCATGGATATACTTGTTGTATAAGAGTGGGTGGGAGGTAACTAAGAGATTTAATGAAATTTCTCCATCTTTGGGTGGCCCTATATTACTCTAAGTAAGAAGTCACAATTTTTAAAAGATGAGCACAACTTCAGCCTTCATCTCTTCAGTTTGAGGTTGTGCCTCTAAAAAAATAGTCACGACTCTAATTTGCACCTTGATCTTTCTATGACACAAGTCATGGTACTATAAAATAGTCATGACACAATGGCATACCTTTGTCCTTTTGTCATACATAAAGAATTATGATATTAGGAAGTGGCCATAAACTGGTGACAACTTCTCATTTTGTTATATAGCTATGACAAGGTGTAGAGGTTGTGACATTGACAATAATCTTTCTTGAGTTTTATATGACTACAGTATCAAGAAATAGCCATGATGCTAAAAAGATCTTTCATGTGTTGGCCACAACTATAATGCTAGAAAAGGGCCATGATACTCAAATTTTCTTTTAAATCTCTCAAGTATCCATGATGCTTTGGGTGGTCATGGTATTGATCTTTTCTTCTTTCATATATCATATTATCATGATAATGTGAGGATACTATATTATTGGCAATTAGCTTGAGCATATAAGTCATATCTACTTTTCTTATTTAAAGGATAAGAGTCATGATCTTGGAAATGACCATGCTCAAGTAATATCCTCAATAATATTTAGTGTCCTAAAAATTATGGTTTTGAATAATTGTCATAACTTTTGCATGAGTTATTATGGCTATAATTTTGTGTAGCTCAAAATATATGATTTTGTAAAAAGGCCATGACTTTAACTTGTGATTATAAAGTCATATTAAAGATAAAGTTATGATGCTTAGACTTAACTATGACATTGAGCACCAAAGGGATATTTGGATGCTATGATGAATAATTAATATCTCAACCATTTACATTTTTTGAGCTAAATATGATTATAACTCTATGATAATATCATATTATCATAGCTGCTAAGAATGTGTTTTATATTGGAAAAATTATGCTAATAAGTTGGTAGGATTATAACATATAAGAATTATTTGAACAAATTAGGTAGAGTTTTGGTCAAAAATAGATATCAAAACTATGTGAGACTCAATGATCTATCCTCTCTACTAAATATATCCAATAACTTATTGATTTCATGACTATTTATCAAAACTCTCCAAAATGACAAAGTCCTAAAATTAACCAATAATATTTCTATTAGCATGTATACCCATCTTACAGAAGAGTTGGGAAAGTTTTTCTATGAAAGACTCGGGCCCAATTAGATAAATTTTAGGGACGAGTCTCATTGTGGAAAAACATCTAGACATATATGATTATGTCAAGAATGATATATTATTAAAGTTTTTGAAATATTTTTCATGAAATAGGCTAAGTTAATCTCAATTCTCTTAGCCAAATATTATAAGCTAATGAGCGAACATAATCCAAATCATGATGAAGAAAGAGTAGTGTCCTTTATGACTCAATAGTCTGTAGCCTTATGTATGCTATAGTCTACACAAGACTAGATATAACACATACTATTAACATTTTAAGTCATTTTATCTTGAATTCTAGTAGTTATAACTAGGCATGAGTGAAATCTATCTTGAGGTACCTAAGAGAGACTTCTCAACTATCTTTGTGCATGAGTATGTTAAAACCTACCATTCTCAAAGATACTAATTTTGATATGGTTGGTGATTTGAATTCATATAAATCCATATTGAATTATTTAATAACATTTAGAGAGAGTGCTATATCATATCAATCTAAGCTAAATAAGTATATCACACTATTCAATGCCAAGGTTGAATTCATTATATCTGTAGAAGCTTGCAAGAAAAATTTTTTGGATAAAAAGGTTTCTTGCTTACTTAGATATTAAACAAAATACATATATTATATGGTGTAACAGTCAAAGTACTATATATCTCTTTAAAAACTTTATATTCCATAGTAGATTGAAATATATTGATGTGTAATATCATTAGATATGAGATGTATTAGATAAAAAGTCTGCAAGAAATTCATCAACATAATTGCGAACAAATATATTATTGATATATTCACTCAGTTATTATTATCAGCAAAATTTAATTTCTTTTAGTCAAATGTTGATAAAAGTCTCTCCATATAGGGCAAAAGGATAGATTTGTTGAGTATACTGAAGTTGGTAGATTGGTTTGTTTTTTTTTTGTTTTTTTTGAAAGTGTGGAGCATGATAGACCAAAAAGATGGGATAAAATCCCATGTTCAATTTTTCAAAAAAAAAAAAATAAAAATAATGAAAAGGGAATGTTCCCATTTTTGCAGGAGAGCATGCAAGGTGCTCCATTTAGTTTTCAAAAAATGAAAACAAATGATTGGGGCTTGTGGTTTTTTCTTCCATGGGGGTGTGTTTTTCATTTCAAAGGAGGGTGTTTTTCTCTTTCCGTGCAGATTCATTTTGCAGGTGCATTAATTTTTTTTGATGGCATAATCATTTTTCTGTGGCTCTCTCCTTCTCTTCTCTCTCATATGCTCATCAGTTTAGAAGTGTTTTTAATCATGGAGCAAGGTTTTTTTACTCATCTTGTTTTTGTGTCATTATTAAATTATATATATACATATTGTGCAACTATAGTGTGTTTATTTATATTGTACATTATGTATTATCATTTGTTTATAGTTTGTGCATATTGTGCGTGTGCAAATTATAGAATCATTGTTTTGATTATTTAACATGTGTGATGTGCTTTTCGTAGTAGTGTGTGTTGTTGTTTATTTTTGTTTGTGTGCAAATTGTGTGATATGTGATGTGTGATGTGTGCATTTGAAGATTTCAAAAAACTACAAGATAGAATCTTCTTTTTAGTCCATCAACCAAGATGTAACTATGTTACTGTTTCCAAGCCTAAAAGCTAATGAAATAATGTTATTACCTAAAAAATAACATGAAACGAGATCCAAGGTATCACTAAAAATCCTAGTTTACTTATTTGTATTAGAATTAAGATTTCTTTTATATAATAGAAATTATATTTTAGTTCAAAGCATTTTTTTGGATATCATGTGCTTTAAGGATTTCTTGTTCATATGAAGAAGTAATTAGCATACATTGTTCAATTTAACAATATTGTAATTTATACATCAATTTTTAGTGTCTTGATTTTTCAGAATTTTATGTTGCCAAAGTTTTTTTGGGCCTTAGATCTTTTTTTTATTGCTTTAGTTGCATATATAACTGAAAAGCAAATATAATTCATGATATTTTATGATTTCGAATAAACCAATCTGAAAATCCTATCCCAACAAGTAGTATGTTTTTAGTTCACAAATTTAAATTTATACACCATGTATTTCTCCATTTAGAGTAATCATAATGAAATTTCTCTAGTCATATCTTAGAAAGTATGATACTATTTTTTTTTTCTAGCAAAATGCACAATCAAGGATATTTTGAAGAATTCTTTTTAATTGTAACTAATATAGTTCTTTAAGGCTAAAATGTTTCTTAGCTAATTGAACTACTAGTTTATACGGGTAAATTATGTTTCGACACCCTACATATAAAATATTTACAAAAAAAGACACAAGTATTTAATAATTAGAAAAAAGTACAGAAATACATGTATAATATAATATAAACACATATATAAAATGATATAAATATATACAATTTTTCATATATTAATGCACACACATACATATTTATTTATATTTATATATTAGTTTATATACGTTTTTAGATGTATATATTAGTCTATATATGTTTAAAGATGTAGATATTAGTTTATATATGTTTACAATCATATATATTAGTTTATATGAGTTTATAAACATATATATTAGTTTTTATACATTTATAAACAGATATATATATATATATATATATATAAATACATAAATAAATAAATATAAATATAAATAAATAAATAAATAAAAATAAAAATATAAATAAATAAATAAATAAATAAATAAATAAATATATATATATATATATATATATATATATTAGTTTTTATATGTTAATAGATGTACATATTAGTTTATATATGTTTAAAATCATATATATTAGTTAATTATATAAGTTTATAAATGTATATATTAGCTTATATATACTCTTATAAAAGTATATATTAGTGTATATATGTTTAAAATCACATATATTAGTTTATATTGTGTATATTAGTTTTTGTACATTTATAAAAACACACACACACACCCAAACACACACACTAGTTTATATAAGTGTGTGTGTGTGTGTGTGTGTGTGTGTGTGTGTGTGTATAGATGTTTATAAATGTATAAAAAATAATATATATTTTTATATAAACTAATATATATGATTAAAAATATGCACACACATTTATAAACTTATAAATGTACAAATTAATTTATATAAATTAATATATATGATTTATAAACTAATGTATAAATGTACAAAAACTAATGTATACATTTATAAACTTATATAAACTAATATATATGATTTTAAACATATATAGCTAATATATATTTCTATAAATGTATATAAATAATATACACATTTATAAACTCATATAAACTAATATATATATATATATAGTATATTTGAATTTTTTTTTGATAAATATAATTTTATTAAGTTTTATTGTTTTGAAGGTGATGATGGGTCAATGAGGTGAATAAAATCGAATTTATGATTTTTTATTACCCTAAAAAGTAAAATATTTATGTCATGATATATATTTTTTAATTATAAATATTCTGAGTAGTTTTGTGTACGTATTTTTGTTTGTGATAAAAAACATAAATAACACATTTTTTTAAATAACTTCCAAAAGTAAAAGTTCTATTTCCAGTGGTTTTATGGGGAACAATTTACAATTATCGCTTCTGTGGCTATTGCCCAAATTCCCAATCCAATTTCCTATGTGAGATCAGAAGGCAGAACCAACACTGGTCGACTCGAATTCTTTCCCACCGAGAAGCGAGCTAGTGTTCTTCATCTTAACAGCAACAGAAACAAAAGAAACAAAGCATCCAAAACCCAAATGCTGAAGATGAACAAACCTTCCAAACGTTCGCGGGACGATCGTGATTCCTCGATAGATTACAGATATCAGGAAAACAATAACCGATTTCGGGACCGAGACCGAGACCGAGACCGAGAGGGTAAGGACCACGTCGAGGATGGTAGGTACAAAGAACCAGACAGTCATCATCATCATCATCATCGTGGGCACAAGTCTTCGCGACATGCAGATCATGATCTGGATACCAGGCATTCGAGAGACGGTAGCAAGGATAGCTATGATCAACCTCATGAGTCTCGGGAGAAGCAGTATAGTGCGCGGGATGAGAGAGAAAGTAAGAGGGAGAGGTCTCATGATAACAGCAAAGTCAAAGAGTTGGAGTACGAAGATAGAAAAAAGAGGAAGAAGAGGGAAGGGAGCACAGATGAGTTAGTGAGAGACAAGAAGTTGAAGGTTTCGGAAGAGAAGAGAGAGAGGCAATTTGGAGAGAAAGCAAAGGAAATATATGATATTATTGGTCAAAATAAGGAGGGAATGAGGGCTGTGAAGTTGAATAGTGATGGTTTTAGGATTGTTGAGAATAAAAAGGAAAATAATATTACCGAGCATAAGATGGAAGTAGAATCAAAGAAAATTGGTGCCAGTAGTGGTGATGGAGGTTCTTCCACACAGAAAGTGAGTTATTTTAATCCACTGCAATTGTTTCTTTTGATAGGTTGATCTTGTATGATGTGGGATACATATTTGGTTATGATGGTTTATGGCAAGAAATGATCTATGCCAACTTAATAAAAGATGTAATATTGTCTAATTTCTCATGCAATTCAATTATTCTGATATGGGAAATATGTTCTTAGAATAATTTTCTAATAACTGTACCATTTATTTTTTTATTACTATTGATTTCTTGTGCATATGGGATGACTGGTTTTATTAAACAGCATCTCTGACTTATCAACTCATCCCAAATGAATGATATTCATCTTCCATAGTTTTAAAATGCACACCTAGATGCAGACACAATGAAAGGCGTGATTGCCTTGAGAAAGGTGCTTTCACAAAGGAGCATCTAGGGAAATCCCTTCTGGCACAAGGTGACACATGTCCGGAGAGGCACTTCTTCCATGCCCCATGGTCTAGATATCGAAAAACTACCTGACAACTATATTTTAGAACCTTTTTGAAATTCTAAAAGGATATTCTAGAACCTTTTTGATTTTTTAAAATGGATTTCCTCTGCTCTATATATATGAAATAATCTAATTTTTCAAACTATTTCTTTAATTCTTTTGTTGAGTTATGTTTTTGTTTGGTTTATTTTATTTAATTTCACATTAAAGTTCCTATAGTATATAAGGGTGTCTTAATCATATTTTTTTAATATATGCCTCAATTTTTCTTTGTTGATAATCGCCTAGACTTTGATATTTTGGGAGTGTTTTTAATCAATTGGGGGAGGGGGTTATTTTATTTAAACTACTATAAAATCTTTTTTTATAATTTGATAGATCTCTCTCTTTCATATTATTTATTTCTAGCTAACTGAATTAAAAAGTTATTATTTTTAAATATGATATTGATTTTTATATTCGAAGGCTTGCTATTACTATTATATTTTATTTAATAATATTAAAATATATTATTTAATTATTTATAAATTATATCTCATGGTTTTTATAAGTGGTTTATACAAGTGAATATGTATTTAATAATATTTTTTATCTATTTTATTTTAATCTTAGGATTCATAAATGTGGTCAAGTAACAAAGAGATAAAATGAAAGACTGATATTATAAATACTTTATTTCCATCTTGATAGCTAAGATGTAAAAATTTAGGTGTTCTTTATACTATTAAAATATATTACTAATATTGAATATGTACCTAGAGGTGTCAGCCGGGTTGGGCCGGCCCGGCCCTGCACGAGGCACGACACGGTTCGGCCGTGCCTGGGCCGGCCCCGCACGTTAAAAAACTGTGCTCGGGCCTGTGCCGTGCCTGGGTTAGGCACGAGCCGTGCCGTGCCGTGCCATGCTTGACACAGCACGGTTCGGCCCGTGGCACGGCACACCGGCACGGGTTTGTCCCGTGCCGGTTTCACTCTAGCGGTCGAGCCTGTAGGCTACACGGCACAGGCTGCCTCGCGTAAGATCCACGCCCTGCCCCTCCCGCAAAAAAGACCGTGGGTTGAGTCTGATTGGACTTGACCTTCGGTCCCACTTCCATGAGGCCCTTTGCCCCAAACTAACCCAGACCAGATCCCCTGACCTCTATCCTATTCCCCCAACGGGAAAAAAAATAAAAAATACTAAAAATATATATTTTTAGCAGTTGGATTTGCCTCCAACGGCTAGGGGGCAGAATCTGACAGTCCTCATGATTCTGTCCCCTAAATAATTAATAAAAATTCAAAAAAAATATTTTTTTTTATAAAAAATTAATATCTTTAATCTATAAATTCTACCCGCCTCCCTTTAACATTTATGTTTTTCAAAAACATAAATTCTCTCAAATCTTTATCTTTCTCTCTCAAATCTCTTGCTTCTCTCTTTCGGGCCTCGGGATTTTGGCATTCGGCTTGGATTTTCGTGAATCTCAATTTGAGTTTTGAACATTAGAGCTTGACTGTGGTGTACCGTGCACGTTACTGACCTCACTGCTTTTACCGGGTAATTTATTTTACGGTTTTTTTTAACTTTCTCTCTCTATAGTTTCTCTCTCTAGATCAAAATTAAGAAAAATAAAAATCATAAAAAATGATAAATACAACTGAAATATATTTAAATTTAGAAAATGAAAATATTACACAGAGGTCTGAGGCTGCTGAAATTTTGGTTTCTCCAGTCGTCTCAACCCAAACTTTTAAAAAATAAAAAAACTAGGAGGACTTCTGTGGTTTGGACTCATTTTAAAATAATAACACAAAAAAATATTAGGGGTGAGAAACAAGAAATGACACAGTGCAAATATTGTATGAGACTTTTAACATGTAAGAGTTAATTTGAGACTGGGCACCTAAAAAGGCATGCCGAATTATGCACCAAAAAACATGGACCATTAGATCCTAGGCAAACCCAACTTGGCACTGCATTTTTTGAGACTGGATCGAGTTCAGTCTCAAAGTTTACTCCCTTCATATACTCCAGCGAGTTGGGTAGGGACGGCATGGCCAGGCTTATCACATTGATGGGTCTTCCAATCAGATTTTCGGAAGATCCAAGGGTAGTGCGCATCATGCAGACATATTTTCAGCCTGCCTATCGTAGGATTCCTAGGTCCACATCTAGGAATGACACACTAAAAATATATAAGTTAGAAAAACAAAAAATAATTAAGGAATTTATGACATATAGTGGAGTAGTGTCCGTGACGTCCGATATATGGACAAGTCACGATGAATCTTCTTATGTATGTCTCACGAGCAACTATGTAGATTCTAACTGGACAATCTATAAAAAAATTTTAAGATTCTCTGAGATTCTTCATTCTCATGATGGCCCGGCCATTTTTGAGTGTATGATGAAAATCTTTAGGGAATATAAAATTCAAAATAAAATTTTTAGTGTCACATTTGATAATGCATATAATAATGAGATAACGATCAATATGTTTGTTAGGAATATTAGAAACGCACCATTAGGAGAGATCTTTAATGTCAAATGTATGTGTCACGTGATTAACCTGATTGTTCAAGCGGGTATGAAGGTGTGTTCCTTCGTGTTGGATAATATACGTAATGCACTAAAATATATTCGCACTCCTCGCAGACAGTAAAAGTTTGGTAGTTTCTGTTTGTCTGTGAATATTATGAAGAAGAAATTTTAATCGGATGTGAGACATCGTTAGAATTACACGTACCTAATGTTAGAATAATGTGTCGGATACGAACATGTGATATTTGATTACGTCAATAGTAAGAGTGACGAACTTATTATTGACGACACTGACCGGGCTTCAGGAATTTCATTTATGAAATTCCTGAAGATATTTTATGACACGACGAATATGTGTTCGTCGGTTTATACGCCCACCACTTGTATTGTACTCCATTACATATGCAACATTAGTAGCATGTTTAGGAAGTATCGAGCTGATCCGACGTTTAGTCATATAGTTGCATAGATGGAAATCAAGTATTTAAAGTACTGGTCCACCGTTCTATCTCTTTATTATCTCGCTGCATGCATGGATCCTAGGGTTATGGTGGAAGGGGTAGAAAACATCCTGACTTACATTTTCTCGTGCATGAAGCTGGAAGACCCCCTGAAGGATTCATTCACGAGAAGTTGACTGACCTGTTCACATACTACGATACTAGGTATGGTGGTGGTGGTGGTGAGACTGTGATTACGGACATTGATACCTTATTCGGAGATGATGATTTTTCCATTCAGCTAGCGAGGGGAAAACGTAGGGGTGGACCATCACATAGGAGCGAGCTGTCTCGGTACTTAGATACCGATTACTGCTCAATCCTATCACATTCAGATACTAAGAATTTTGATTTATTACAGTGGTGGAAATCATATGAGTCCACCTTTCCCGTGCTATCTAGGATGGCACGGGATCTACTGATTCTTCTGGTGTCGAGCGTAGTATCGGAGTCTACTTTTTCTGTTACAGTGAACGTGATTTCGGATAAGAAATCGAGATTACGTCCAGATATGGTTGAGGCCTTGGCATGTTTGAAGGATTGGGAGGAATCGAGATTTAGCATCAGTGATCGTGCTGTAGCTGGGACTGTGACAGACACTGCAGTCGCATCCACATCCACTACGATGGCGGAGGAGCTGATTGCCGATGATGATAATCCATATGATACTGATCTTGATGTTGTGGCTGATGATTCTCATGATATGCCGATTGACGATTGATGATGATCCACTATTTTTTGTTTTCGATATTTTTTTTATTGATTTTATGCTTTGTTTGCACATTGTGTTGAAACTGTAATTTGTTTTGTTCGGACCTTCGGTTTCAAATGGATGATTGATAATTTTTCATTTGTGTTGTTTATGTTTTTTTTAATTTTTATTTTTACTAACATAATGTATTGATTTATTTTTTTTGTTTTAATTTTTCTTTTAAAAATTAATAACTTTATTATATAATTAATAATTATAATAAAATTTAAACTAATTTGATATTACAAAAAAAAATTTAAACTTTGTTTTTTAATTAATTTTTAATTTTAACATTTTTAAAATTATAAAATTATAATAATATACAATATCTAAAATTTTAAATATATTTAAAAATTAAAAAAAAAATTTTTTTTTCTTGCCTTGAGCAGCCTGGCCTGGCTCTACGGTCCAGGCCAGGCCTGAGCGGGCCGGGCACGGCACGGCCTGTCGTGCCTTCGGGCCGTGCCAGGCTCGGCTATTTTAAACTGTGCCGGGCTGGGCACGGCATGGTACAGTAACCGTGCCGTGCCCGGCCCGACACGACACGAAAGCACGCTTGTGCTCCAAAAAAATGGGCCGGGCTGGCCCGTTTGACACCTCTATATGTGCCCAAGTGAAACATATATAATGGGATTGTGAGAGTGTATACAAACTAATACTTATTTGTCTTATTATTTTTTTGATTTTGTTATTAATGTAGTTTGATATCATATGTTGATAGCTAATATATGAATCTAATATAAGATATATATATAATTTAAATAATATTTGATATTAGAATTTTTTCAGCCTGCTGATTTATATAGAAAATTAATTTTTTATTGTTTGATAGGGCTTAATTGTTTTAATATAATTTAGTAAATTTTAAATACTATCTAATGAGAGGGATTTAAATATAAAATTGGTTTGTATTATTAGGTTTATTATGTGACACATTATTAATATACAAAATTTTATCAAATGGATATTCTTTAATGATTTTGACAAATATATTTATAATGACATTATTGTTTGATGCTTTGTCAAATATAATATAAAAAAATATATTTTATATATTATATTTTCTAAATACTCTCAATAAATTTTTGTATGCGTAAGTCATCATGAAGATGGATGATCACATGAATCATAATATTTTTTTAGCTTTCACTTAGGATTAATAAAGTAGGCATTGACACATGCGAATATATTATCATTGTGATTAGTTCAAATGTTGGCCATCAAATATACTATTTTATTGTGTCATAAGTTTATTAATTACTTATTTTTTATTTTATAATTTTTTATTATATCATTCATATTGATTAACTTAGAGATATTATTATAAGCAGATTAATTGTATGTGTGCATAAGATTTATTAGTCTAAGATTTAAAGATCTAATCAAAAGACTCATGTTAATATCGAGCTTAGTAATACTTTTTTTTGCAAGCTAATGATAATAAGTAAACTGTGTTAATAAACCTAAAATTGATCAAAATTTAAAGATTTCAATCCTTAATTGGGTTAATTTGAGTTCTAATATATTATATTTTTTTGGTATATTATTTGAGCTATCTTCTAATGTATCAAATGCTATTAATATTTTTATATGTGTGTGTGTGTGTATATATATTTTAAAATATATATAATGTGCTGAATTATTTTTGATATCATAATATTTTTATTTTTTAATTATCTTAAATTGAATTTATACTTAAGATATTTGTTTATTCTTACTCTTATGTTTTTTAGGTGCAAGGTCCAAGTTTGACCTAGAGGTGTCAAACGGGCCGGCCCAGCACGGCACGGCCCATTTTTCACGTGCCCAGCCGTGCTACCGTGCCGTGCCGGGCACGGCACGGTTTTTTAAATTCGGGCACGGCACGGCCCGTGGGCACGGCTTGGCTTGGCCAGGCGGCACGGGCGCATGGCAAGGCAGGGCAGGTGGGGCGGGGCGGGTCTGTTTGGACCCGACCCGCGGTCTTTTTACCGGGGGCGGGGCCCGGTTGGGTCACGAGTCACGACTCAGTGAGTTGTGACCGTGAATCGTGACTCGTGAGTCGCGAATCGTGAGTCGCGACTCACGACTCACGACGCAGGCACGCGTGGCACGCCGCCAGTGCCACGCGTGCCTGCGTGAACCGGCACGGGATGGACCCGTGCCGGCGTGCCGGGCCAGGCACGGCACGGCACGTGCTTTGTTCGCCCGGGCACGGCATGGGCCCGGGCACGTTTTTTGATCGTGCCGGGCCGGCCCAGGCACGGCCGAACCGTGCCGTGCCTCGTGCTGGGCCGGGCCGGCCCGACACGTTTGACACCTCTTTGACCTATGATTGAGAGAAAATCTTATCTTGGATTTTTCTGTTGGGTTTTTATTATATATGTCTATGTCTGGATATATATTATTTTTATATTATTTATTATTTATTATTTTTTAAATTTATCATTTAGAGAGTTTTGTTTATGAGAGATATTTTTTTATTATGTTATACACTAGGAAAAAAATAACTTGAAATATAAATTTAAATTATGCACATGTATCTTTAATTTATGTGTCCAATAAGTCTGCAAATGCCTAACGCCAATAAGAAGTTGCTCGCCCGCCAATAAAATATTATTTATTCACATGATTTATTGTTTATATATGTTGGGTAATCGCGCTTCCACGGGTAGTAATATTAAGAAACAGAAAATAAAGAAACACAGAAACAAGCAATATATATATCCCAATCCACAAGCATCCACTACAGAATTAAAATGAGAAATCAACACAGCAAATAACGTGGTTCGCTAGTCGCTCAGTACGACTAGCTACCTCTACCAGAAAATACTTATGCGTTACAGATTAAAACCAAGAATAGAATGTCTTACAGTATGCAGCACGGAACAGTCGCGAAATCGCGCAGAGAGAGGAGAATAGATGATGAACAGTTCAACCGGGTCAAAAACAGCCGCTCGAAAAAATAAATACAGATCATTTTATACAAAAAATAAACATTCGGTTCATTTAACCGAAGCGGGTCGGATCATGGAACGGGTCACTCAGGCTCTGCTCCAAAAATTTAACCGAAGCGGGACCTCCGTTATTGTGTTGCTGCTGCATCATCGGGCTTTTAATATTTTCTTTCCTGCACTTACATGAAAATATTAAAACAGATTATTAAGTAAAAACAAATTACATATACAACAATATAATATAAAATAATAAATAAAAAAACAATGTAAAAATTACTATTAGAGAGTGTTGTGATTTTATTATGATACTAAAAATTTGAGGGTTCTTAGCACAATACTAAAAACTTGTTGGACATGTGTAAATAGCTAATAGAATTTTGTATGTATTGGGTTGTACAAGTAAAAAAGTAAGTATAATTTCAGATATTGATCACATATAGATTGTTGTAACAATTTAATCATATAAAATTGAGTTAACTAACTGTTCTAGTTGATAAGATATAACTGAGTATCATATAGATACTTAAATTTAAGGATTGATTTATTTTTTTGTGTATGTTAGTATTTTCAATGATGTTGTAACAATGTCATACTTATTCATTGGATGAAAGGTAGGTGACTAAGATCTTTCATATTTTGTTAGTATTTAAGAGGTGAACAACTATGGGTTATTACCATTGTTTATGGTCTTATTATGGTTGTATTTTTGGTATACTTGTCATGTATTTTAAGTTTCACATTTACTTGTTTATTGGCTATCTCACAATTCTATGTTTTTATAAAAAAATATTAACTGTTCTTGATGATTGTTTTGATTGTGCATCTTATTTTTAAGCAGATATTGTTATAATTTTTTTTGACAAATAAGTACTAATTTAATAAAAATATGATACAACCACAAATATCCATGAGTCTTATCTATATGAGGGCCATTTATAATTGTTATGGTGTTGTCATAATAGCATAATATCATAATAACATAATATCATAATAGCATTTGTCATAAATGACATACAATGATGTTGTCATTATAGCATAATCATAAATAACATATAATACTGGTCTTAATAGTATTTGAGTTTTTGATATCATGAGTATCGTATTCTTATCAATTAAATAATATCACTATAGGAATTCTATCTATGGAAGTCATAGGAAAATGATCACGTGACTGTTACTTTCTGGCGATTCACATCTCATTACTTGTCTCATGATTTACATGCCAGGTCAGACTCATGCTGGTTTAAATTGGCTTGGTCATACAAGGAATGGTCTAGTGCATGTCTCGACTCATGAATAATCGATGCTTGCTTGGGTTAACCATGACAGTTTGCAGGTTGCATCCCTGGCGTGGCCTGGCCCTGACCTGACTTGGCTCTAATTTATCTCTGCCACCAACATGTGGTTGGCTGGTTGTGTTGGCTAGCTGTACCTTTAAAGTAGAGGTGTCAAATGGGCAGGGCTGGGTCGGGCTGGCCTAGTTTTAGGTGGCCCAACCAGGCTATCGTGCATGACATGACATGGTACAGTAATTGTGTCGTGCTCGGCCTGACGCAGTTTCTTCGGGACAGGTCCAGCATGGCCCGTTGGCCCGGCAGGTTGAGAAACCATGTTGGGTTGGGCCTGTATGGGCTAGTTTTTAATTTTTAATAATATTTTTTTAAGAATTTGTATTTAGTTTATGTTTATAGGTTTTTAATACTTTAAAAAGTTTTTTATTATTTTTAGTAATTAGTTAATGTTAATTATTTTTAATATTTTATAATTTATATGTGTATTAGACCTAAGAAACACGAACACGAGGATATGATACGGTAGGATACGGGAACACGGCAAATTCAAAAAAACTAAGATACGGATACAACATGATAAAAAAAATAAAAATAAAAATTATTATTTATAAATATTAGGTATTTTATAAAATAAAATAATATATTTAATTTTATTTTATTAAATAAATATTTTTGTTTTTATTTTATAAAATTAAAATATTTTATTTTATTTTATTTTATAAGATAATATTAATAATTATTTTATTTTATAAAATAATATTTAATAATAATCTTATATTATATAAAAATATAATTATTTTATTTTATAAAAATCAAGCCCACCCCCCACACCCCCTGCCTCCCACAAATCACGCCTTGCCTCTCCATGGAATTGCGCATGCACCCTGCCTCCCACAAATCGTGCCTTGCCTCTCCATGGAATCGTGCACGCCCCCTGCATTACTCAAATCACGCCCTCCTCTCTACAAATCGTGCTAGCCCCCTGCCCCCTCCACAGAATCACACCCACCCTCGCCGCCCCACAGAATCGCGCCCACCCCTGCTGCCCCATAGAATCGCGCTCACTTGTGCTACCTCACAGATACGGATTGATCAATGATATGCCTCGTGGCGTATCGGACACGTATTCGTGCCGTATCCATACCATGTCCACGTGTCCGAGTGTCGGACACTCGGACACGCCTATAGGGAGTTGTATCAGTGTAAGTGTAGAATTAATAAAATATTAAAATTTAAATATGAATAAAAATTAAAAATCAATGCAAAATGAAAATTCAAAAAAAAAATAAATGTTCAAGTTTAAAGCATTAAATGCATCAATATACAAATGCACAAACTCAAGTCTCAAAGTAATATGATAATCAAAAATTAAACAAACACAAATACAATGTAATGAGTAAATCAAAATTAAATATCAGAATCAGGCCTAAGTGTCACAATTCGATAATTATCAATCGTCAATGTCATCAATTATCATATCATCCTTAATATCAATATCACATGGATCATCATTAGCAATTAACTTATTCAATTTTGTTGTAGTCCGAGCATGATTCTAGATGCCCAAACTCGAATCCTCGTAATCTTTCATGCATGTTAAAGCCGCAACAATATCTTGATGTAATCTTGATCTTTTATTCGAAATCTCATTCAATGTAACAAAAAAAGTAGACTCTGATGCTATGCTCGATACTGAAGAAGTCAGTAGATTCTGTGTTATCTTAGATATCACGGGAAAGGTAGACTCATGATTTTCATCATTGTAATATATTAAGATTCTTAGTATCAAAATGTGTTAGGATTGATTAGTAATCGGTGTCTAAGTACCTAGATAACTCGTTCAAATTCAACCGTCCACCTCATCATTTTTTCTCACTAACTGAATGAAAAAGTTATTATCTTTAAATATAGTATTTATGTTCATACTCGGAGTCTTACCACTATTATCATAATACTTAGTATTGTAGTATGTAAAAAGCTCATTCAACTTCTCGTGAATGAATCCTTCAGGTGGATCTTTCAAGTTCATGCACGAGGAATTGTAAGTCAAAACACCTTCTACCCCTTTCACTTTAATCCTAAGTCCCATGCAAATAGTCAGACAATAAAAAGATAGAATGGTGGACTAGTATTTTAAGTACTTGGTTTTCATCTCTATAACTATATTGCTAAGTGTCGGGTCTTCTCGATACTTTCTAAATATACTATTAATATTACATATGTACCTGAGTGCAATGTAAGTCATAAAAATATAAACTAACGAACACATGTTCGTCGTATCATAAAAATACTACAGGAATTTTATAAATAGAATTTCTGTAGCATAGTTAGTATCATCAATAATTAGTTCATCACTCTTACTATTGATGTAATTAGATATCATGTGTTTCCATTTTACACTTGACTCCAACATCAGGTAAGTGTAATTCTAATGGTGTCTCACATCCGATTGAAATTTTTTTTCTTAAAATTCGCAGACAAACAGAGACTACCGTACTCATATTGTCTGCGAGGCATGCGAATATATTTTAGTGTGTTACGCATGTTTTTTAAAGTGAGGATACACATATTTATCTCCGCATATACAATCAGGTCAATCACGTGATACATGCATCTAACATAGAAAATCTTTTCTAATAGCTTATCTCTAATATTCTTAATAAATATGTTAATTTTTATTCTATAATTAAATACATTATTAAATGTGATACTAAAATTTTATTTTGAATTTTATATTCTCTAAAGATTTTTATCATGCACTCAAAAATGATCGGGTCATCATGATGATGGAGAATCTCAGAAAATTCTAAAATTTTTTATTTTGAATATACATAGTAAGCAGTGAGGCATGCATAAGATGTATCTTTGTGATTAGTTCAGATATCGGACATCATAGATACCACTTCATAATATTTCTAAAATTTATTAATTATTATTTATTTTTTTAAACTTATAATATTTTAGTATGTCGTTCATAGATGTAGATCTAAGAATCTTATGATATGCAGATTGAAAATATGTCTACATGATACTGACTACCCTTAGATCTTCTGAAAATCTAATTAGAAGACTCATCAAAGTAATCAGTATGGCCATGCCTTCCTTCCTTAACTCATTGTGGTATATGAAGGGGATAAATCTTGAGATTGAACTGTATTCATTCACAAAAAACTCACTGTTGATTTGGGTTTGCTAAACATCTAATGCATCATATTTTTTTGTGTATAGTTCGACATATCACTTAAAGTTTCTAGTCCCACACGGACTCTTATAATTTAACATTTTTTTATAATATTTGTATTGTGCTGCTGATTTTGTTTCAGTATCCCTAAAAGTTTTCTGTTTTATTATATTAAAATGAGTTCAAATTATTGAAGTCCTTTTAATTTTTTATTTTTTAGATGTTTGGATCGATGTGACTAGAGAAATTAAAGTTTTGATAGTCTCGGACCTTTCTGTAGGATTTTTATTTTATAAATTAAAATTCATTTCTTTTTTGTTATTTAAATTACTATTTGTTAAATTTTAATTTTTTTAGACTAGAAAATAGAGAGAGAGAGACTAGACTAGAGAAGAAATTTTTTGAATTAAAAAATAAACTTTAAAACTTAAAAAATTAATTAATAAAAAAATATGAAATACCCATAAAGTAAAATGCCTAAACTTTAGTTTTTTATATCTACACCTTATGCGCATCACAATTCACACCAAATGCCAAAGCCAACTGTCAAAGACCGAAATCTAGAGAGAGAAAATTAGAGAGAGAGAGAGAGAGACAAAAGAGCAAGAGTCAAGCCAAGCAAGAGATTTATGTTTTTAAAAAACATAAATCTTAGAGTGGGGGGGGGGGATTTATAAATTTATAAAATGTTTTTTAAAAAATAGTATTTATTTTGATTTTTTATAATTTTTTATAATTAAAAAACGAGCAGAATCTTTAGGACCATTGGATTTTGCCCAATAGCTATTGGAGATGAAATCCAATGACTTAGATTAAATTTTATTTTATTTTATTTTTTTACCGTTTGGGTCAGTTCGACGGTCAAATTGACCAGAATAGTCCCATTCCAGAAGTTTTGGCTTTTGGAATGGAAATGAATCGAGTCTCGGACTCGAGTTGAAAAAGATTGTGGCTCAGGTTCAGGCCCGACGGAACTTTCAGATTCGTTAGGCCTCAGATTGTTGGTTCAGGTAGGGGTGTTGGGCTAGGTGGGTTAGGGCATATCTCGGCTCATGCCGAGATACCGTGCCCACGGGTCTTGGTACAGGGCCATACCTGGCTTGTATGTGGCCTGGTTGGCCTCGGCATTGCATGACACGACACTGGCATGGGCACGAGTCATTCCCGTGCCGTGCCGAGCCAGACACAACTGAATCGTGCAGTGTCTCGGGCCGGGCTGGCCCGGCCTGTTTGACACATTCACTTCAAAGTCGTTAATGGAAAGCCAATGGCCTAGATATTCTAATTCTTTTATATTTTATTTATTATTATTATTATTAATTCCGACATGACAACACTTTACTATGCTGTCTTTGTGTGGTTGGAAATGCAACTGTTCGAAACAATCACTACATTTTTAAGATGTGGCCGTGCCTGCCATTTATGCTAGTTGTGCCAGGCATGATGGCTATTTGTGGCACAACGCGAGGTCTTTTCTGCATGGGCCATGCATGGTATGAGCCAGCCATAGGCTGCCAAGATGCAAATGGCAGTTTTGTGTTGTGCCTCGGTCTTTGCTTAGGTCATCTAACTCGCTTAACACTTATAAGTATAGTTTTAGCCATTCAAGTCATTCTATGTTAATTTTCTGAGAGAGGCTGAAGTGTCTTCTTTATATGAATTTGTGTATGCAAATTGGTATATCACTATCTTAATAAATATATATAAAGAATACTAAAAACATACTTGCCAAATTTTTTCAATGCGTTTGAGTTGTCAATATTGCTATCACATTAAGGGTCATCTCTCATAATTGTGTCTAAATAATATAGCAAATTGTCTTGTCCTAGTTAATCAATATATATATACACAACTGAGTAATAATATTATATAAATGAAATGTCTCTGAAGAATATATTGAAGTAGCCATGTCTCGAATTCTTTGGCAAGTTGGCTAGTAGTTGTGTGGCAATTTGATTTCACTCACCATGCTCAGTCTCAATTTGAAATGATTTTTTTAATAAATAATTCACGCATCATTGAGCTATATATCAGATCTTCATTGTTGTACCTCAAAAAAGAAAAAAATATCTGCATTCAAAAATTTATTGGATTAATTTTAGTGGTTAGATGTTAATTCAAATCATTTTTTAATCTCATCACAATGCACATATCTACAAAAAAGAAAATAGCTGAATTACATCAATTAAAAGAAAATGCGAGATTTTGGGATAGTTGTTAGAGATGGTTTTGTATCATTGTTATCTTGATGGTCACACGTTGACCACTGCCGATTTTGTTGACATCGTATTATTTAATATCTGATAATCTCAAAAACTAAAAATTTAGTTAAAATATGCAATGTATGTTAGTAGTTTCTCATTTTAGTGTGGTGGCACTATTGTCGCTATCAAAATCTACTAGTGATTATTGTCGTGCTCTTGAAATAAATGTGTTAAATGGGCTATGCTGTGCTAGCATGACCTATTATTGTGTGGTTCACTCATGCCACCGTGTTGTGCTGAGTGAGACCAGTTGGATTTCATGTCGTGTTCGGTACGACATAGTTGTGAGGTATCAAATGTGTCTTGCCATGTTCGCATGACCCATGTGAGTGTGGTGCGACAGTGCTATCATTTCATGTTGGACACAACACAGTGTGATGCTCATGCTGTGCTTGACACAACATAGGAATGAGTCGGTTGGCATTGCACGACACAGTTGGAATGCATAGTGTAGGGCTAATGCCGACCTTTGCTAGGCCTAGAGTGGGCTTTGTTGGGCATGAAGTGGGCCTAAAGGTGGCAAGTGGGCCGGACAGCACGGGCATAACTCGAAGCACAATCAACTAAGCCATGCCTGACCTGGTACGACATGGTTCAGAATCATGCCTGAACCTGGGCAGTATTGGCCGGGGCATGGCTCATGCCGTGCTGGGCTAGGTGGTGCTCGACCCCGTGTCGGGCTAGGCATGACTCGTGTGCTTGGCCTGCAGACATGTTCCAACTACATGGTCACTGTGCCTTATAACTCGTACTGAGTATCATCTGCTGTCCAATGTGGGTTTTTTTTATTAACTCACCATGTGGTTGGTTGAGCGCATCTGATTGGCATAACAAGACACACATCCACACCGAGCTCGAGTCAGGCCTTGAGACTCGAGCCAAAGTTTTTGGACTGCGTACTTAGGCTTTCTAACGTGTGGCTTTGGCTAATGGTAAAAAAATTATATATTTCAGGGAAGATCCAGGCATTTGGATCCAACCCCAATGGCTAGGGTAGAAGTACAAGTGTTAAATGGGCTTTGCCGGGATGGCACGATCCATTTTTTTAGGTTCGTAGGGGCCCGTGTGCCGTGCCATTCTCGGCACGATACAGTTTACTGGAGGGTAGGCTCGGCACGGCCTGCTTTTCAAAATCAACTTGGTTTTGGGCTGGTTCGTGCCAGGATTTGGGGATGTGGGTGCTCCCCAAAATCGAGTGGGCGCTCTCACTGACTTGCTCGACTCGTTGCATCGTCCCTCGGGCATCACCCATTGTCTTTTGCCCATTGCCACGTTGTGCTTTGGTCATGTCTGCCACAACATACAGGCTGATTTTCCTCGGCATGACATGACACGATTCAGGTTGAGAGTGCACTTGGCACAAGCATAGGTACGGTCTTGGACTGTGTTGTGTTGGGTCAGGCATGGTTGAATCTGGTTGGGGTCCGGGCCGGGCTCGGGCCGTCTGACTCAGTTGACACTTCTAGGTAGAAGATCCGATAGTTGTTGGGTTGTCCTATTTAAATTTTAAAAACTATTAAAAAATTTTTAAAAATATATTTTTTTTAATAAAAAAATATTATGCAAATGAAAGATTTGAGTTTTTTATTCAAATCTCTCAATCTCTCTTTCTCTCTCTCTCCCCCTCTCTCCTATTGGTCTTGATTCTCTTTTTTAAATCTAAAATTTATAATTTTAGATTTAAAATATTTTTATAAAGCTTAAAGAAAGGTGGATGTTGAAGGCAGAAAATTTGGGTGCTGGCTCAAGTTGTGGCTTTTTTTCCTTTCCATAAACCTAACCAAATATTGACGTATTGTTTTTTATTTTTTTAAATATTATTTAATTATAATTTTAGAATTTAATAAATAAACTTAAAAAATCAAAAAATAGCTAATAGTAAATTTAATTTTAATGAAATTAATATTAACATAGACAAATAATATTAATAATGACAACCTAACGTAAAGGTTTAGGCTAAAATCATATTTTCTTCCATGTTTCGACTCAAACTAAAACATTTAAAAAATAAAAAAAAATACAATAATATTTATAGTTTGGATTCACTTTAACACAATACAAAATAAAAATATTAGGGATATCGATAAAGAATTAGCACAATACAAGTATTGTAAAAAAATTAAACATGTAGGAGTATGTGTGTGACCGGGCACCTAAAGGATTAGATTTAACTCAGTTTCTATGTTGACTCTCTTCATATACTGCAACGAGTTAGAGAGAAAAAACATGGTCAAACTAATCACTATGATATGACTTCTGATTATATTTACAAAGTATCCTAAGATAGTTAATATTATTTAGATCTATTTTAAACTCGTATATTGTATGAATAATATAATAAAATATTATAAGTTAGAAAAAAAAATAATAACTAATGAATTTAGGTAATATAGTGGGGTGATGTCTGTGATATCTAATATCTAGACTAGTTATGATATATTTTTTGTATGCTTCACTGCCTATTATGTAGATTCTAAATGGATACATAATAAAAAAATTTTAGGATTTTCATAGATTTTTTTTTATAATGACACTGTCATATATGAGTGTATGATGAGAATTTTTAGAGATTATTATATTTAAAATATACTATTTAGTGTCATTTGATAACACATTTAACAATAAAGTAGTCATTAACATGTTTGTTAGGACCATTAGAGATGATGTATTATAAAAGATTTTTCACGTTAGATGCATATGTCACATCATTAACATAAAAGCACAAACAGAGATGAAAGTTGTTCCTATTTTAGAAAAATACATAACTCACTAAAATATTTTTGGATGTCTAGCAGATAATAGAAGTTTGGTAATTTTTATTTTTTTGCTGGTCTAAAAAAGAAGAAATTTCAAATGGATATGAGATATCGTTAGAATTATGCTTATCTGATATTAGAGGCATATGTTGGATTTGAACACATGATATCTGACTACTTAAATAGTAATAGTGATGAATTTATTATCGATGATAAAAATTGAGATATAAGAATTTTATTTATGAAATTTCTAACGATTTTTTATAATACGACTAATATGTGTTTGTTTGTTTACATTCTCACTATTTCCATTGCTCTTAGATGCATATGTAATATTATTGACATATTTAGGAAGTTTAGTGATGACTCAAAATTTAGTGATATAATTGATGAGATGAAAACCAAGTATTTAAAGTATCGGTCTATCATTTTATTTTTTTATTTTTTGGCTGCCTGCATGAATCTTAGGGTTAATGTGGAAGAGTTAGAGAATATTTTAACATATATATCCACGTGCATGAACCAAAAACATCAACCTGAAGGGTTCATTTATGAAAAACTGACTGAGTTATTTACATACAACGACATTAGGTATGATAGTAGTTGTAGTTAGTCTTTGAGTATGGATATGGACATCATATTCGGAGATAATAAATTGTTCATTCAGTTGGCGAGGGGTAAAATAATGAGATAAATCATCAAATAAGAGTGAAATATCTTGATATTTAGATATCGATTACTACTCAATCCTATCATATAACGATAACTAGAATTTTGAATTTTTATAATGGTGGAAATCATATGATTTTACCTATCCATTGCTGTCTAAGATGACATGAGATCTACTAACTCTTCCGGTATCGAGCATAATATCGGAACTTATTTTTTCTGTTATAATCAATATCATTTTGGATAGTAAATTGAGATTGTGGCCAAATATGTTGAGGTATTATCATGCATGAAGTATTGAGAGGATTCGAGATTGGACATTTAGGATCGTGCTGAAACAAGAGCGAATGTGTTGCTAACAGATGATGACTTGTGAGACTTTGAAATATTGAACTCACCGCTATTGATACCATCAGACATTTACACAATGATGATCAGTTACATACTTATATCGATTGACATTGAAATTGAACTTGCATATCACATGATTATAATAGAAGATTTTTATTTAATGTTGTGATGTATTATTTTATTTTTTTTGTTGGAGTACTGTGTTGGAATTACACTTACCTGATATTAGTATCATGTGTTGGATATGAATACGTGATATCTCACTACGTCAATAATAAGAGTGATAAACTTATTATTGACGACAAGATTGTGATACGAGAAATTCATTTATTAAATTTTTAAAAATTTTTTATGACATAACTAATATGTGTTTATCTGTTTATATTCTCACTTCTTGTATAGTACTTATGTATATATGTAATATTAGTAACATGTTTAAGAAGTTTAGAGATGATTCGATATTTAGTATCATGACTGTTTAGATGAAAATTAAGTATTTAAAGTACTGGTTCACCACTCGATCTCTTTATTTTCTGGCTTCTTGCATTAATCCTATGGTTAATGTGGAAGAGAGAAAATATTTTGACATATATATCCACGTTCATGAATTAGGAATGCTAATCTGAAGGATTTATTCATGAAAAGTTGACTAATTTATTTTACATACTATTATACTAGGTATGGTAGTAATTATAACCAGACTCTGATTATGAATATGTACATATTATTCGAAGATGATAATTTTTTCATTCAGTTAGTGAAGGGTGAAATGACGGGGTAGATCATCAAATAGGTGTGAGCTGTATTAGTACACAGATATCGATTACTGATCAATCCTATTACATAATGATAACACGAACCTTGATATTTTATAATAGAGAAATTATATGAGTCAGTTTATCCCATACCATCTAAGATGACATGAAATTTACTAACTTTTTCAGTGTCGAGCGTAATATCGAATTTTATTTTTTTTGTTACGGCTAATATCATTTCGGATAAAAGATTGAGACTGTGGCCAGATATTATTGAGAGACTTGCATGCATGAAGGATTAAGAAGAGTCAAAGTTGGGTATCCAAGTTCGTGCTAGAACAAGAGCGGAGGTGTTACTGACAGATGATGACTCTTAAGTCTTTGAGGATGTTGAACTCATCACTAGTAATACCATTAGATGTTTACGCAATGATGATCAGTTGTATACTTATATCGATTGAAATCGGGATTGAGCTTGCATGTCATATGATTATGATTCATGATTTTTATTTATGTTGTTGTGACATTATTTTTTTTTTAAAGATTAGATGATAATTGATAGATATATAATTTTGATATTTTTGATTATGAAAATTTATCATTTGTGTTAATAATTTTATTTTTTTTGTGATTTATGTTAAAAAATACATAATGTAATGTTGTAACTCATAATAAATAAATTAAAATTATAAATTTGTAAAAAAAATTTTAAAATCATTAAACTGCAACTGGTGATTGGTCGACTAGGCTGGCAGCCTTCAGGCAAGATCTGGCATGGCTTGGCACGACCCAGCCTGACTTTGCCCAAACTCAAGCTATGCTCGGTATGACATTGTGGTCCTATTGAGCCATCAAAAAATGGATTGTGTTGGCATGACATGACCCATTTGATACCTCTAAGTGGGTTGTGCCAGGCATCGAGCGAGTTGTGCTGGTTTGGCTGGTTTGGGCAGCACAAGCTACAAGCCATAAAATGGCCTTTTTTTATCCTTATCCAAAAATATAAATCCTATACTTAAGTATGCTCAAGAGTATAATCTAATATAAATTTTATAAATTTAGTCTTTTTTAATTAAAAAGATGAATGTTTCAATTGAATAAAAAAAATAATTAAAATTTAAATTGCTAAAAATTACAAAGTGCAATTTAATATAATATTCAATATAATTCATGTTATATACATCTTATATCAGTTATGAATAGAGAAATCACAAAATACAAAAATGCATAAATTAATATGAAAAATAAAATGATGAACATAAACAAGCAATAACTTTCTATTGTAGCATACTATATGTTTGACATGAATCAAGAATTATCAATGATAATGATCTATCAGTGTATGCAATATAGTATCGTGGATAAAAATGTAGATTATCATTATCGTCATCATGAATGCATTTGAAGATATCGTTAGTGTCCGCAGTATCCTTGATCTTTACATCTCATGAATTATCATGCACCATCATCTCTTGTGCCTTCTCCTGAATGTTCAACCTCTAAATTTTTTTGTTCTTCATTCATGCAAGTACCTGTATAATATTTGATTGTAATCTCGATCTCTTATCTGAAATGACATTGACGACCACAGAAAAAATAGACTCTGATGCTGAGCAAAACATGATAGAAGTTAGTAGATCACGTGCCATCTTAGATATTACGAGATAAGTAAATTCATATGATTTTTATCATAATAAAAAATCTAAGTTTTTATTATTATCATATGATATGATGAAATAGTAATCAATATTTATGTACCTAGATAACTTACTATTATTTGACTGATTACCCTGTTATTTTTTCCTTGTTGATTAAATGAATAAGTTTTAATCTCTAAATGTGGTATTGATGTTCATACTCGGAGCCTGATAACAAGTACAATATCTAGTGTCATAATATAAAAATAAGTTAATTAATCTTTCATGAATAAACACTTTAGGTTGGTATTCGGGTTCATACACGTGGATATGTATGTTCAAATATTTTTTATTCCTTTCATCTTTATCCTATGATTCATACAAACAACTAAATAATATATATTTGAAATGGAAGACTAGTAATTTAAATATTTGGTCTCAATCTCCATAGCCATGATACTAAATCTATGGTAATTTTTATATTTGCTAAACATGTTATTAATATTACACATACACGTAAATATAATATAAGTGATAAGAGTGTACACAAATAAACACATTTGTTATATTCTAGTTAAAATCATCAATAATAAGATTGTTATTCTTATTATTGATGTAATTGGATATCATGTATTGGTAACTAACACATGAGTCCAACAACAAGTAGTAGAGGTGTCAAACAAGTTGGGTCATGCCATCCCATGACATGGTTAATGCTGTGCTGGGTTGGTATGAGCTGTGCCTTGTGTCGAGTTAGGAATAACCCATATGCTTGGCCCAATGGCATGATCCACTGGCCTGGGTGATTGCCTGATAGGGCAGTCTAATATTTTTAAAATAACGGTCATGTAAGTCGGATATTGTTTACGTGGTTGATTGTAATTGGTCGGCTACGTAAGTCTGCCACCCATTGCAATTTCACACAATGGGTTTCGCAGGCATGAACTGACACAGCCATGCACTTGGCCATGCCACTGTGCTATGTTGTGCTGGTGGATCATGCCATCATGTTGTGCCTAACATGACATGGTAATTATAACATGCCATGTATGACATGACATGAGAATTATACCATGCTATGTATGGTATGATACGGTGGCATAGAAATCACTAGAAAAAATAAGCCGTGCAGGCATAACACAACACATTTGACACCTCTAGTAGTTAGTTGTAATTTAAATAGTATTTCACATTTATTTGAAATTTTATTTTTAAGTTCTTGCAGTAAAATATAGGCTGCTAAATTCATATTATCTGTTAGGTGTCCTAAAGTATTTTAGTGAATTTCACATTTTTTATAGTGAATTAGATATAATTTTTATTATCGCCTATACTATTAAGTTAATCATGTGTCATATGTATCTATAGTGTCAAATGGACTGTGCTATGTCAGCACGACCCCTTTTGGGTGATCCAATTAGGTCATCGTGTCGTGTTGAGCATGACTCGACATGGAAGTCATATTGTGCTCGACATGACAATTGATAGTCTACCTAACTAACACGACATGATTGATATGATTTTGGCAGACTCATACCTAAATGTTGAGTCATTTTGGGTAATACTGGATTGTGCTGGTTTTCTTGGCAGCGTCACCACATGCACCTTCCATCGGTCATTATCACCGCCACCACACACTAAGGGCTAGTCACCACAGAGACAATACAAATAAAAATATAAAAAAAAACAAAGAAAAAAAATTTATTACATGTGTAACAAACATTAGACATAATGTTAATGAAACATAAATATATGATTAGAAATATATAAAATATAAATGTAAGTAGAGTAAAAAATGAAATAAATATTTTATTTCAAACTAAGGTCCAAGAGAGACAAAAAATAAAAATGATAAACAATAATAATAATAATAAAAAATATAATCATAAATCATAATTATAATATCAAGTGCGAATCATATCATATGAAAATAATAATTATAAAATAAATAAAACATCAACAAATAACAATCAATTCCAATGTCACTTGATGATTGTATGCAAATTGTTATTATCATTTAAGTATCTGATGGTATCGTTAGTGGTAGACTTAATATCTTCCAAGTCCCATGATTCATTAACAACCAACAACTTTTGTATTCTCGCTCTATCATTAATATGTAATTTTGAATCTTTTTAGTCCTTTATGCATGCGAGTGCTTGAATAATATCTGATCGTAGTCTTAGTCTTTTATCTTAAATGACATTGATAATAACAAAAAAAAAATAGATTCTGATGCTATACAATATACTATAGGACTTACTTGATCCTGTGCCATCTTAGACTATACGAGATATGTGAATTAATATGATTTCTATTATAGTAAAATATCAATGTTATTATTATTATTATGTGATATAATAGAATAGTCATTGGTATCTAAGTACTAAAATAGTTTTTTTTTATTTGACTGACCACCTTGTTGTTTTCTCCTCACTAATTGAATGAAGAAGTTAGTTTCTTTGAATATGATGTCCATGCTCGTACTTGACACTTGACTATAATTACTATCATGTCTATTGTTGTAAAATATAATTAAGTAGGTTAATTTTTTGTCAATGAAACCTTTAGCTTGATGTCATTGGTTCATGCACATAGATATGTATGTTAAAATATTATTCTTCATTTTCATCTTAATCTTATGATTCATGCAAATAGTCAAACAATAAAAAGATGGAATGATATATTAGTATTTTAAATATTTAGTTTTCATCTCAATAGATATGATATTAAATTTAGAGTGATCTCTAAACTTTCTAAATGGAATATTAATATTATATATTTAATATACCCGAGTGAAATGCAAGTGGTGAGAGTATATACAGGCAAACACATATTTATCACATCATAAAAAATCTTCAAAAATTTCATAAAAGAAATTCTTATATCTTAGTCACAGTCGTTAATAATAAACTCATCACTTTTACAATTGATGAAGTTAGAGATCATGTATTTATATTCAACATATAATTTCAACATCATGTAAGTATAATTCTAATAATATTTCGTATCCATTTGAAATATTTTCTTTAGACCCATATACAAACAAAGATTACCAAATTTTTATTTTTTGTTAAAAAGCCTTAAGTTATTTTAGTTTCTTTTTTTTTTAATACGAGAGAAATAATTTTCATTCTTACTTGTGCTATCGGGCTAATAACATGATACATATATTTAACATGAAAAATCCTAACTAATGATCAATCTCTAATAGTCATAATAAACATACTAATAACGATTTCATTATAAAATATACTATTAAATGTGATATTAAATATTTTATTGTGAATGTCATAATCTTTAAAAATCTTCATCATATATTCATATATGACAAGACTATCGCGAGGATAAAAAATCTCAGGAAATATAATATTTTTTAATTAAGTTTTCATGTAGAATCTATATAGTTGGCAGTGAGACATACAAATAATATATCATTGCAATAAGTTTAAATATTAGACTTCACAGATATTATTCAATTATATTTTTTAAATTTATTAATTATTAATTATTTTTTTTAATTTATAATATTTTATTATGTCGTTCTTAATATTGACCTAATAATCTTATAATAAACAGGCTGGAAGTATGTTTGCATGATATTAATTATTTTAAGATATTTGAAAATCTAATTGGAAAATATCTCTTTTTTAATCATTGTGATATATGAATGAGGTCAAAGAAGATGAACTATAATTAATTTTAAAGATTTTATCACTTAGTTAGGTTTGCCTGTGATCTAATAAATCATATTTTTTTGTGTATTGATCGATATATTTTTTTAGGTGACTCGTATTACCTATCCTCTTATACACACACATATATATTGATAATATATATATCATATCAATTTTTTATTAATATTCCTAAAATATTTATTTTTTAATATTTTAAGTGAGTCCAAATTACTAATATTTTTCTAATTTTTTGTCCTTTAGTTATTTGAGTTTGGTTGAGGTTATGTGAGAAAACATAGTTCCACTCTCAGATTGTTTCATAAGGTTATTATTATTATCTTTATTTAAATCGTTGTTACTTTTATTATTATTATATTCATTATTAGTTATTAATTATTTTTTTTAGTTTATATTTTAAAAATATTTATTTATAAACAAAAAAAAAATCTGGATTTTGATATCATTAGGCATAAGCATAATAAAAACTACTGCTTGTGACTTGTGATTTGTTTTGTTGTAAAAATATATTGTTTCGAATTTTAACTTTCAAAGGACAGAGATACATAAAGAGAAAATTAGAGAAAAAAGATTTTAAATTAAGAATGAGAGAGGGAGAGCAAATGAGAGCATAGAAGAGGAGAGATATATGAAATTGATAATGGAAAAATGTAAATACTTAATTTTTATTTATAGATTTTTTTTAAAAATTATATATGTTTAATTTTTTTTAATATTTAAATAGGCAAAAAATTGATAACCATCATATTTCTGCTCCTAGCTGTTGGAATTAATTCTAATAGTCGGGATCTAACAAGCTTTTTTAACTAATTTTTTAATAAGAATGTGGACGCATGTGCTAGATAGAGAAATTGATTGCTATAGTTGTTGAGTATGTGCACATGTTTGCCTTGTGGTAGGCGTGGCCGTGGTTGTAGCCATTGCACTGATGGAAGTCCCATGACCACGAGCCATTGAGACATATCTCCCAACAATATCTGTCACATTAACATGGATGGTTTCATTAAAAAAACTTGTAATGTGAACGTGGAAGATATATATATATATATATAAAATTAAAAAAATTTGTTTTTTTAAATGGGCTTGGGTGTGGGTGGCCACAGAAATTCAGGTACTTGGCTTTCTGTGACCCGTGACTTGTTCCTAGTCCTAAGTCACATTTACCACATTGGTGGACCATGCTAACTAGCTAGGCATGTAGGCCGTACCTGGCTCGGTAGGAGGCACAACAACCTATGGCCCAACATGGTATGAGTCATGTCTCAAGCCGGCACGATCCAAGTCTATGCATGTTTCTAGGTCGTGCCATGCTGGGCTAGGAAATACTCAGTTGGGCCGTGTCTCATGCTGTGTACAGGCCACCTGGCCTACTTGATACCTTTACATGCACCTAACATAAAATATTTTATCTAATGATTTATCTTTAATAGTCCTAACAAATATACTAATAATTATTTTGTTATTAGAAGAATTGTCGAAATTTATATTAAATATTTTGTTTTGAATATTATTTTTCCTAAATATTTATGTTATACAATTATATATATCAAGACCATCATGAATGTGAAGAATATTAGGAAATTTTAATATCTTTTTATTAAGTTTTTATTTAGAGTTTACGTATTAAGTAATAAGAAATGTGCAGACTCTCACAGGTTATATATTTTCATTAATAATAAAATAAAATATTTAATAAAAATAGTTTATTCATGATGTTTCAGATTTGAGAACCAGCATGGTTCTTTGTATTAAATTTGAGGTTGTCTCTCATCTAATACATCATCATATTTTTTGATTTGTTGATCGATATGCCTTTTAGGTAGAGGTGTCAAACTAGTTGGGCAGCCAAGCTCGAGGCATGACCCGACTCGGTTGTGCCTATCCTGCATTGACACGGACCAGAACCATGCTAGGCTTGCTCTCATCACTGCGTGAGCCGTGCTGTGCCATGCTGAGGTAACTCATGCTGGGCTAGTCATGACCCGTTACCCTAACTCGAAGGCACGATATTTTGGCACGATCCAAACCGTGCTCTGCCCCACCCCTCCCCTCTCCCCTTTTTGACTTCTCAAGTGCTGAGTTTTTGAGACCTGAGCCCGACTACAAGTTCCAAAAACTGAAGCTTCTAGAAATTGTGATCGTTGTCGAATTGACCCAACGTTTTAAAAAAAATTAAAAAAACACATTTAAGCCGTTGGATTTTGGCCCCAACAGTTAGGAGCAAAATCTAATGACTCTAGGGATTCTCCCCCTAAAATTACTTAAAAAAAATTAAAAATAATAAAAAAAATTGATTAAAAAAATCTTTTTAAAAAGTTATATATTACCCCCTCCTCATTCATAATTTATACATTATTTCTCTCTCTCATATTATTTTTCCATCTTTTCTCAGCTCTCATCTCTTTTTTGGTCTCTCATTTTGGTTTTGACTTTTGGGTATAAATGTCAAATGGGCTGGGCGGCCGGGGCTCAGCCTGAAGCTCAATATAGCTCGCTACAGTGCTGTGCCCTGGCCTGTGATGGGCAAACCCTTGGCACGAATCATGTCGTACCTTGCTAAGGGTTTTCGGTCCACATGCCATGCTAGGCACGGCATGAGTGTCTTGCACGTGGGCACAACATGGGGGACCTTGCACTGAGTGACGTTCAATTGGGGACAATGTGGCAACGCCCTATGGGCGGCGGTGGCGGCACTTTGCCTGAAACTCTAATTTTTTTAAAAAGACCCGACTTGACTTGAATTGCTTCGATAGACCCAACCCAAACTAGTTCGAATTGGCCCGAACCCAAGTGGATTTTGGGCCACAGGCTGTGCTGAGCCTGCTCTTCAAGAAATCATGTCATGCCAGGCTAGAGGTGTCAATCGGGCCGTGCCGGCCTAGCCCGGCACGGTTCGGCCATGCCTTGGCCCGTGCCATGCACGGGTAAGGCACGAGCTGTGCCGTGCCGTGCCTGACCCGGCACGGTTTGATGCCCGTGGCATGGCACACCGGCACGGGTTCGTCCTGTGTTCCCCTCGCTTCGCCCCTCCTGCAAAAAAGACTGCGGGTAGGGTCTGATTGGACCCGATCCGCCGTCCTGGTTTGGCCTGCAAGGCTAGGCCATGCCCGAGTGGGCCGGCATGGTCCTTGTGCCGGGCCTGGCTTTTTTAAACTGTGCCGGGCCTGGCCGGGCATGGTACAGTAACCGTGTCGAGCCTGGCCGGGCATGGTACAGTAACCGTGTCGAGCCTGGCCCGATACTAAAGCACACTCGTGCTCAAAAAAAATGGTCCGGGCTGGCTCGGTCCGGCCCGACCCGTTTGACACCTCTATGCCAGGCACAACGCGATATTATTAGTATGCATTGCCTGGCATGGTACGCCAGCCCAGTTGGGCCCAAAAAAATGGGCTAGTCTGGCTCAGGCCAGTCCATTTGATACCTCTACTTTTTGGACTTAGGTGTGGATTGCAACTTGTTAATTGTGGTGTAGATATCATAAAGTAAATGAGATTTTACTCATTATGAGTATTAATTTTTAAATTTTATTTGGTTAATTTTTTTTTAAATTTTAATTTTAGTTAAAACTCAAAACATTAGAATTTAGTATTAGTTTAATTAATATTAATTAAAAGATAGTTTTAATTTTTATAAATATTAATTATAATATAATTAATAAATTAATAAAAAATTAAAATAATAAATAATAATTTTAATGACGATAACAAAATTAATTTAAACGTAAACATTAAAAGTTTTAATATGGATAATGATAATTCCACGAAAAGTTTTGAGGTTGCCAAAATTTTATTTTTTTTGATCGACTCGTTCCAAACCTAAATATCTAAAACAAAAAAAAACTAGAAGAAAATTAATAATTTGGACTTATTTTAATATAATACAACATAAAAATATTGAGGTACCGATGAAGAATCGACAAAATGCATATATTATAAAAAATATTAACTTGCAAGAGATCATGTGAGATTATATACCTTAAGAGGTATGCTAGACAATACATAAAAAATATGGTGTATTAGATTGTAGGCAAACTTAACTTAGCTGTGAGTTATTTGAGATTGGATTTAATCCAGCCTCAATGTTGATCCCATTCATATACCACAATGAGTTTGTGAGGGAAGTTATAACCAAACTGATTATCATGATGAATTTTTTGATTAGGTTTTTGGAGGATCCAAAGGTAGTCAATATCATGTAGACTTGTTTTCAGCCTGCATATCAGTGGAGTCCTATGTTCATATCCTAGATTAACATGTTAAAATATTATAATTTGGAAAAAGAAATAATAATTAATGAGTCTAGGGCATATCGTAGAGGATGTCCGTGATGTTTGATATCTGAACTAGTCACGATGATGCATCTTATGCATATCTCACCGCTCACTATGTAGATTTAAAATAGACACTAAATTAAAAAATATTAGGAATTTCAGAGATTTTTTATTCTCATAATGGCCCAGCATTTATGAGTGTATAATGAGAATTTTTAGAAAATATAATATTCAAAATAAAATATATAGTATTACATTCGATAATGTATCTAATAATTGAGTAGTTATTAATATATTTGTTAGAACTATTAGAGATGAGTTATAAGGAGAAATTTTTCACTTCGGATGCATGTGTCACATTATTATCAAGTGGGGATAAAAGTTATTTTTCCCACTTTAGAAAACATATATAATTCCTAAATTTTTTTTGTATGCCTCAGATACCAAGAGTTTGATAGTATCTGTTTGTCTGCTGGTCTAAAGAATAAATTCTAATTAGATGTGTGATACCATTGGAATTACACATACTTGATGTTGGAATCATGTGTTGGATATGAACTCATGATATCTGACTACGTCAATAGTAAGAGTGACGAACTTATTATTGACTTTACTGATTAGGTTATAGAAATTTTATTTATGAAATTATTAAATATTTTTTATGATATGATTAATATGTGTTAATTAGTTTATACTCACTATTTGCATTATATTTAGGTGTATTTGTAATATTAATAACATATTTAAGAAATTTAGAGATGACTCGATTATTTAGTAATATGATTTTAAAGATGGAAATAAAGTACTTAAAGTACTAGTCTATCATTTTATCTCTTTATTGTCTGTCTACCTGCATGGATCCTAGGGTTAAAGTGGTAGGGGTAGAGAATTTTTTAACATATATATCTTCGTGTATGAACTAGGAAGATCATTTTGAAGGGTTCATTCACTAGAAGTTGACTCATCTATTTATATACTATGATACTAGGTATAGTGATAGTAGTAGTGAGATACTGAGTATGGACATGGATATTATATTTCGAAGACGATGACTTATCCATTCAGTTAGCGAGGAGGAGCGATGTGGTGGACATTCAAATAGGAGCGAACTATCTCGGTACTTAGATACTGATTACTATTAAATCATATCACATACCGATAATAAAATCTTGATATTTTATTGTGGTGGAAATCATATGAGTACATCTATCCCATGTTGTCTAAGATATCACGAGATCTATTGACTCATCCGGTGTCAAGCATAGAAACAAAGTCAGTAATGAATATGATTTTAGATAGGAGATCGAGATTACGGTTAGATATTGTTAAAACATTATTATGTTAGAAGGATTGAAATGATTTGAGCTTGAGCATCTAGGATTGTACGGTAACTACAATAAGAATGAAGAAGTTGGTTGCTGATGATGATTCGTTGATCTTTGATGATGATTGATGAGTGATGACTGATATGAGATTGAGGTATCATGCTGAGCCTACTTTATTGTCTACGGCCTACTGCAAGTGATACTGATACCATCATTGATTATACGTTAATTAGATTTATTATTTATCATTTTTGAATTATTTTTGTTTATTTATTTTTGTCATTTGACTTTGAGGCTTGAGCTTGTTTTTTTTATATTTTTTGTTAATTTAGATATTTTCTTATATGATTGGATTCATATTTTATATTTATGAGTTTATCTTTGATATATTATTTTTTATCTTTTAATGATGTAATCTTGGTATTTTTTTGTTATTTTGTAATTTTTACGTATTATTAGTTGTGAGTTAATTTTTAGTTGTTAGTTATTTTATTAATTTAATTAATTAATTATATTAATTTTAGTATTAAAATTTTTAATTTATAAAATTTTTGAAGTTTTGGGATGATTCAATTCCTAACGGTCCAACCCGGACTAGCTCGGCTGCAAGTCTGGGCATGACTCGGCCTAAACTAGGTACAAGTTGGGCCATCGGTCTGTGTTGAGTTCGCTCTTCTCAAGTCGTGCCGTGCCAGATACGACACGGTTACTATACTGTGTTGTGCCGAGCACTACACGTGACCCGATTGGCCCACCAAAAAATGAGCTGGGCCGGTCCAACTTGGCCCGTTTGATACCTTTACTTTTAGGTATCATGTCAAATGTTTTTTACATGCATATATAATTTTATAATATATATATTGTGTTGATTTTTCATCGATACCCTTTGAATTTTTAGTTTTTATTATTTTTAAGAATGTCCAAATTATTAATTTTTGTTTAATTTTTTATTTTTTAGGTGGTATATGAGCTTGAATAGAGGCTATTAGAGAAAATATAGTTCTTGCCTCGGATATTTTAATAGTATTATTATTGTTATCTATGTTTACATCTACGTCAGTTTGATACTTAATTTTGTTAAATTTATTATATGCCTTTTTATTAATTATATATATTAATTAAAATAAAATATAAAAATTGAAAAAGAAAATTTTAAATTTCTAAAATAGCATCGTAACCAAAAAATTTTAAAATTAGTACCATATCATAGATTATTTTTTGGTAAATTCTAACCTTTAGAGGCGAGAGTTCATGTAACCAACTTGTAGTGCTGTACAGGTTGATGGGTGGTCGGCTTATATGGCCGGTCAATTGTAATCGGCAATGTAAACAAGATCTGACTTTGCCAAATTTTTGTTTAAAAATAGACTCCTCATCGGGTAGTCACTTGACGAGACTTGACCCTTACTCTTGATCTGATTGTAGGTGGTCTTGAGTCATCAGACCAATGGATCATGCCATCGAGCCAAACATGTGGGTCATGACTTGCTTGACATTTAAGTTGTACCTCATGTTGTGCTGGGCCAAGCATGGCTGAATTAGGTAGTGCCCGAGCTATTTGTCATGTTTGACATCTTTACACGTTCGCATCAGGCTCGTCATGACCCATTTTGTGGGCAACAATGCTGGGCAGTGCTGAATCATGCTGGTTCATGTTGGATCATGTCAATTTTTGAGTAAAAATTTAATTACAATATTTTAATTTTTAATTTATTATTAATTGATAATATATTCTTTAAATGAATTAAAATGTAATAAATAATTTAATAAAAATCTAATATTCATCTTAAATAAAAAATAAAAGTGTTAAATGAAAAAAAATATATTGTATTTCATAATCAAAAATATAATATGATATATATATATATATATATATATATATAAAACATACAATGAAGCATAACTCATAAGATCATAATTATATAATGATATAACTGGCAAAAACAAAAAAAGCAATGCCAATATGATATCTTATAAAAAAATTAATCAAAAATCATACAAGTCATCAATTGATATTTGTAGTGTGTCTGAAAGTACCGTTAGTAGTATTCTTAATATCTTTGATCTTTATATTCCATGAATTATTATTGTCGGCAATTCTTGTGTTTTATCTTTAATGCTCACTTTTAATTTTTTAGTCCTTTATGAATGTAAGTACCTCTATGTTATCTGGTTGCAGTCTCGATTGCTTGTCTGAATTTTATAATAATATTGGTGGTTACAGAAAAAGTAGACTCTGATGTTATGCTTGTCACTGGAGGAGTATGTAGATCACGTGTCATTTTAGATTGCATGAAATATGTGAATTTGTATGATTCATTTTAAAGTAAAAAATCTAAATTTTTATTATTATCCAGACAAATCATTACTATTCGACAAATCATTTTAGAATGAAGTTATAATATGTATCTAAGTATCAAGACAAATCATTACTATTCGACAAACCACCCTGTTATTTACCCTAGACCATCTGAATGGAGAAATCATTATCTTTGAATATGATACTCATGCCTATACTCAGAGACTGATTATAACTTTCATATCTAGTATTGTCATATATAAATAACTTATTAATTTTTTGTGAATGAAATCTTTAAGATAACATTCTTGATTCATATACTTGGATGTTTTTATCAAAATATTTTACCTTTTTTATCTTAAATTTAAGATTCATTCATGCAACTAAGAAATAAAGAAATGTAATGAAAGATTAGTATTTTAAATACTTTATTTTCATATCAACAACTATGATGCTTAATATAATGTGATTTTTATATTTATAAAATATGTTACTAATATTGTGTGTACACCAAAGTGTAATATAAGTGGTGAGAGTATAAATAGACAAATATATATTTGTCTTGTCATAAAAAAATTTCAAGAATTTCATAAATTTTTTTTTTATATTATAATCAGAATCATCAATAATAAATTTATCACTCTTACTATTGATATAGTATGATATTACATAATGATAGTCAAAATATGACTTCAATATTATATATATGTAATTTTAATGGTAATTCACATTCATTTAAATTTTTTTTTAGACTCACAGATAAACAAAAACTATGAAATTCTTATTGTTTGTTAAATAATATAAGGTATTTTAGTGAATTTTTTATTTTTTTTAATGTGAAAGAAATACTTTTAATTTTTGTTCGTACTTTTAGATTAAATATGTGACACACAATGTGAAAAAAATTCACTTAACGGTATATCTTTAATAATTTTAACAAACATATTAAATATAATTTCATTGTTAAAAATATTATCGAAATTAATAATAAATATTTTATTTTTAATATAATATTTTTTAAAGATTTTCGTCATACACTCATATATGATAGATTTATCACGAAGATGTGAGATCTCAAGGAATTCTAAAATTTCTTAATTAAGTTTCTTTTTAAAATCTACATAGTGAGCTGTGAGATATACAAATGATGTAATATTGTAATTAGTCCAGATATCTACATAGTGAGATATCATAGATACTACTCAATTATATTTCATAAATTTTTAATTATTAATTATTTTTATAATTTATAATATTTTATTATGTCATTCTTATTTATGAATCTAAGAATTTTATGATAAGTAGACTGCAAGTAGGCTTACATAATATTGATTATGCTAAAATTTTTCAAAATTTTAACATCGGAAGACCCTTCATAATCAATTTGATAATATCTTCACTCTCAAATTATTATGGTATATGAATGAGATTAATAAAGCTGAACTAGATCCAACTTGAAAAATTTTATTGTTTAATTAGATTTGTCTGAGATTTAATACATCATATTTTTTGGTATATTGATCGACTTATCTCTTAAAGTGATCAATTTTACATATACTTTTATATGTATATATCTTTTGATAATATATACATTTTATCGACTCTTCTTCGATACTCATAAAATTTTATTTTTTATTATTTTAAAATGAGTCTATACTAATAAAGTTTATATAGTTTTTCACTTTAGGTGAAAAATAAATTTAGGTCGAGTTTATTAGAAAAAATTTAGTTTTAGTCTCATACCTCCCGGCAGGGTTGTTATTATCTATATATACATTAAATTTATTTTATTATATTTACTATTTATCATTTTTTTTTAAAATTATTCTAATTTATAAATAAAACTAATAATAAACTTACTAACTAATAAAAAATGTATATTGTAACCATAACTACTTTGTTGTAGTCTACTTTCTTTTGTACCATTTCTATTATCTACTAAAATTTTTAGTTGTAAATTATACTACTTTTGCATAAATTAAATATAATAATAATAATAAAAATTATAAAAATAGAAACACAAGAGGATAGATGAAAGAGATTCACAAGAGAAGAGATATTCAGAGAAGTGACAATGAAATTCATAAAATTTTTAATTTCTATTTATAGAATTTTTTAAATTAAAAAATTATATATTTTTTATTTTTTAAAATCTTTTTTATAATTTATCTGGCTAGAAATCTAATAGTTGTTGAGTTTTAGGCTTGCATCCATTGGAAACAATATAATGGTTATGTTTTTTTTAAATGTTTTTTTAAAGGTAACGATAGTGACAAGTTGCGCATGTCTTTGTTACTTTCGACACTCATTATGTGAAAACCTAATGGGTGGTTGATTTTCGTTGGGCCCCGAAGACACCAAACGAGAACATGTGACCACGTAAGTTGAACTCAACTTATATGGCTAGTTTTTTTTTTTTAAAAAAAACTCGGCTTCGTCAGGCAATTACCCAACAAAGTGTGCTCCATGACCTACCCTTATCCACTCATAGGTCATCGTGCTGGTTGACCATGCCTTGTGCTTGGCCTGACACAAGGCATAGTTGGCTCCTGCCCAGCATAACATGAGCCATACATTATTCCGACATGATTTAGTTCTAGGAACAATTCTGGACCATATAGTGGCGGGCCTAGCACATCTAATTCAAGATGTGCCTTCTGCTATGCTTGAGTTATCCGACTCACTTGACACATCTAATGATATTAAATTTTTTATTTTGAATAGTAAATGGTGAGATATGCGAATGACACATTATCATAACTAGTCAAAATATCAGATGTTACAAACACAACTCTATAATATTTCATAAGTTCATTAATTATAAATATTTTTATAAATTTAAAATATTTGATTATGTTATTTTTATTGGTGGACCTAAAAATTCAATGATAAGTAGGCTGAGAGTATATATGCATAATATTAAATATTCTAGGATTTTCCTAAAATTTAATTGAAAGTTTTATGATCATAATTAATTTGACAATATATTCTCTTTCAAAATTATTTTGATATATGAAGAAGGTCAATGAAGTTGAATTTGAACTAGATCTAACTTGAAAAACTCTGCTGTTTAGTTGGGTTTGTCTAAATTCTAGAATCTAATATATTATATTTTTTAGTGTATTGAACGACATGCCTCTTAAGATGTTCAATGTCACATACACATCTACATGTATAAATATTTGATAATATATACTTTATATTGATTCTTATTTGACATGTCTAAAATTTTTATTTTTTATAATTTTAAAGTGGGTCCTTACAATTGAAATCTATCTAATTTTTTATTATGTAAGTAATAAATGAGTTTGAGCCATAACTATTGAAGAAAATTTTGTTTCGGCCTCAGATATTTCGTCATGGTTATCGTTATTATCTTTATATATGTCAACTTTAGTGTAATTATATTCATTATTTTCATTTTTATAAAATATCTAATTTATAAATAAAATTAATAATAAATTTATAAACAAATAAAAAAAGTATACATAACTACAATTGCTTTGTTATAATCAATTTTTATATGCACAATCTCTGGACTCTACTAAATTTCAATTACAACTTGTACCGCGTATGTGTAAATTAAATATATGAACAATAAACAAAACTACAAAAAATAGAAACATAGAAAGAGGATTGAAGTGAGAGTCGCATAAGAGGAAATATTAAGAGAAATGGAGAATAAAATATAATAAATTTTGAATCTTTAATAATAAATATTTTTCAGATTAAAAAAATGATATATTTTTAAAATTTTTTTAATAATTTATATAGCTAAAAAATTGATTACTATTGGATTTCTAACATGTAGTAATTGTAAATAATTCGATGGTAACATTTTTTTTAAATTATTTTTTAAAGGTAGCGAAAGTAACATGTCATGCCTGTCACTATCACTTTTGGCTACCATTACATGAAAATGTAATGGGCAATTAACTTTGGTTGGGCAATCAACTTTGGTTGGGCCCTAAAGGCCCGAGGCCCGAACAAGTGATCATATTAGTCGACTCTGGTTTATGTGGCTAGTTTTTTTTTTTAATTAAAATTTGGTCTTATCAGGTAGCTACTTGATGAGGCATGATTTGTGACCTACCCGTGTCTAGTTATAGGTTACCGTGCCTGTGGGCTGTGTCATCAACACATGCATGTGGGTTATGTCTGGCTTGACATGAGACATTATTGACTGTAACCTAGCCCAACATAAGCTATGCCTTAGGCTGACATGATTCAGGTCTAGACATGTTCTGTACTGTGTCGTGCCAGGCTTGTCATGATTAATTTGGGCTGTGCATCATGCTGCACATGGATCGCCCAGCTCACTTGACATATTTATCTCGAGTGTGTCATCACCCAAGCACCCCAATGCCACTGCCCCTTTGTATGATGTTGGCTTCTTATATTTTTCGTGGATATAATTTTGTTTTTTGAAAAAGTAAGTGATAAATTATTATTTTCAAATCGAGTATAGATGTACCATACCAAATTATAATATTAGTTACATCTGAACTTCATTGAATCAATTACTTTTTAGATGAGTTGAAATTATTAGTATAAAGATGAATGATATTTAATTGTGATATACTGATGACTCGTCACATTGTTAATCTGATATTTCATGAGTATATAAAATATATTAAAATTTATTATTATTTTATTTGGGAAAAGATTAATAATGATTCTATAGCTATAATCAATATGCCTAGTAGTGAGCAAATTGTCGATATTTTTATGGAAATACTTAAGAGACCATACTTATAGCTCTCCTGTAAGTTGAATGCTTGTGGTATATACATATCAATCTGAAAGTGGGCGTTGAGATTTATTTTTATTTGTGTTGCATTTTTTATGTTTTTTATTTTTCTTTATATGGGGATAAATGTGGCAAATGGGCTATACCAGGTTTGCATGACTTGGTATTTTTTGGCTCAAACAGGCCACCTGCACTGCATGGTCCATAGCCCTGGTTTCAACTCAGGTTGTGCCTGTGCCAGGTCAGGTATATCCACCATGAAACTCGGCACGGCCTAGCCCATGCCAGCCTTGACTAGTCCAGGCAGGCCATGGTCCTGAACATATTACCATTAGGTGTGTAGCCATTTGATGATCATCATTATCAAATGAAATTAGTTAATTTTTTGTTTAGATTGTTGGGGTTTTTCTTAGCAAAACTTGAAATCATAAAGGATAGAGGTTTTCAAATGGTAATGAGACTTAATTGTAAATTTTGGAAAGCTTATAGGAACCATTGTGCCGCACTTAGATGTGTCAAGTGGGCTAGTAAGCCCTTGCACGACATGCAGTGCGGCATGAAATAGCGGTGCTGGTCTGACACGGCATAGTCCAGAACCGTGTCTAGACTGTGGTCATGCTGGCATGTTGCATGGTTCATGCATGCTGGGCTGGCACTTGTCGAGCCTCATGACGTGCCTGGTAGGTAGGCACGGAACATGGTACATTGCCAATATTCACAACATGATTTATTTTTTAAAAATCAACCGTGCAGAAATAATGGCCTGCTCTTTCAGCATGTTGTTTTTTGGCTGTTTGGGCTTCCTTGAGGCCCAACAAAGACAGCGACAAGATAGTGCCCATCACTGTCAATTTGGAAAAAAAATAAAATAATATGAGCTGTCAGATTGCTTTCAATGGCTCTAATTGATTATAAACTTATGTGAAACCCAAAAAAATTCAAGTCAATCTTTAGACTAATCTGTATTTTTATTGTATGTATGGTTATATGATGTGTGGTTAAAATTTGTATAATATTAATATGAATAGGGAGAAGTATGTTTTAGGTGCTTTATTTGAAAATAAATGGGAAGTGGGCACAAATAATTTGAATTGGGTCAGTTAGTATATTTGACCAAAAAATAATTATATTTTAGGAACCTAAGCGAACTTTTTTCAAACAATACCTAAACTACCCCCTGCTTGAGAATAAACCATGCGAGAATTAAGAAAAATTTATCGTCTGTCCAAATGGGTAGCCTTTTCATCAACTCTGCCAATTCAAATGTTGATCTACCAAAAACATCTCTGGGTAACACATGAACCTGCAAAAGAAACAAGAGGTTCTAGTACAGCACTTACCTATAGTGGAGAAAGAGAGTTGTCAAGAAAAAGATGTAGTTTGAGAATGATAAATGGCGATAACTTACTGTGCTTCTCGCAACAATCAATTGGGAGGCATGGTGCTCGCTAAGATCAAAAGCAACTTCCATGCCAGAATTACCACAGCCCACAATCAAGGCTTTCTTTCCCCTAACTCTCTTCCTCGATTTATAATCACATGAATGTATTACCTCACTGCCAAACTCAGTCAATCCTTCAAAATCCGGCATAATCTGCTCTGTGTTCTCCCCAGTGGTCTCCACCACCCATCTGCAAATGTACTCAAACTCCTTAAAATGATCACTCCGCATAGAAATCGTTTTTACCTTCCACAATCCACTCGGTTCATCGTAATTGGCTAACTGCACGCTCTCCTTAGATCTTTGGCTGATCTGGAAATGACTTGCATAGGTCTCAAGATACTGGATGAATTCTTGTTTTGAAGGATACTCCAGAAAATCATCAGGAAATGGAAGCTTTGGAAGCTGACAAAAATGTTTGGGTAGGTGAAGTTTTAGCCTATCATAGGTGTGTTTTTGCCATAGAGATGCAATACATTATTTTCTTTCAAGAACAACAAAGGGAATAACTTTGTCTCTCAGACAAGCTGCCGTGGGTAACCCAGATGGCCCTGCACCAACTATAATTGGTCCATGAACCCAAATGCATCTACGAGAGGAACAATCTCGATGATCATCAATGGAAGACGAATAGTTCATGATGTAAATTCAATATTTGTCAGCGATCTTAAGATCCTTTGGTGGAGTTAGTAATAGAGAGAGAGAGAGAGAGAAAGTGAGTGTCTAAGACATTTATTTTTAAATAAATGTCGTACCCTCTCTCTTGCTCTAAATCGTGGGGTAGAAAATTCAGCGTCAAGTAATGGTTGCCTGAGAGAAGTCTGTCAACATATTGAGAGAATAAAAGACCGGCATGGGTGTGGTGGCTAGAAGATGGAAACATTTGCTTCCTTATCAACCACCGGAGTTGGACGATTTTACCAGCTTTTCCCCATGGTGAGTTGAAGTCTTATCTTTTAATTTATTTTTTCTTTTCTTTGAGTATTATATGTTTTATTTCTAACACAGTGATATTAGAGAAAGACTTTTGGATTTCTAGAAATTTAAGTACGCTCTGTGGTTGCAGTATTAAGTGATCTTTCACATTAAAAAAATATTCTTAAGATCTCATTAACTTAGTGAGTCGAAGTCTTTCTTTTTTTTTTTTTTTGCATAGAGCTTTGAAATCACAATTTGAAGATCCTTTCTACAAAGATAACGAGTAATTATATGATTCTTTCTCAAGTCCCAGTACTCAATAAGAGCAATTATGATAATTAGAGAATTAAGATGAATATCCTCATTGTATCACAAGATGTGTGGGAGATAATAGAGAAATACTACATAGAATTAGAAAATTAAGGTACTTTATCTCAAGCTAAAAAAGATAGTTAAAGAGATTCAAGAAAGAGAGACAAGAAGACTCTTCATCTAATCAATCAAGGATTAGATTAAGATACATTTGGGAAGATCTTAGAAATGAAATCGACTAAAAAAGAATGAGAGAAGCTTTAAACCTCCAAGGGAGCATATCCAGCCAAGAAGGCATGTCTTCAAATTCTAATAGTCGAATTTGAAGCTTTGCATATGAAAAAAAGTGGAATCATCTCCGATTATTTGTTTAGAGTTTTGATAGTTAGTAATTAACTAAAGAAAATTGATGAGAAAGTAGATTATGTAAGAATTATAGATAAGTTCTTTGATCAATAAATTTAAAATTTGATCATATTACCGCTATAATTGAAGAAACCAAAAATTAGGAAGTTATAACAATGAAGTAATTATTGGGTTCGTTATAAGCCTACAAAGAAAAGAAAGAAAAAAAGAACATGTATAACAATTACTCAATACTTGAATTGATTCAACATAAGAAGATAATATTCAAAATAATAGAAGCCAACAAGTATGAGGTCGTGGTCGAGGATGAGGAGGTTGTTGATATGGGCGTAAACGAAATTAGAGATCCAATGATGATAACAATTACAACTTTCAAAAAAAGAGTTCAACAAGAGGTCCTTTGAGAAACTACTCAAGATCTCTTTGACACGTCAAATATTAATTATTATAACTGTAAAATATTTGGTCATTAAGCTTTTGAGTGTAGAGTACCTCTCAAAAAATGAGTTGAAGTGAAAGTCAACTACGTTGAAGACAGAAATCAAGAATATAAAACCTTGTTGCTGGCTTACAAGGATAATACAAAGATGAAGATAATATATGATACCTTGATGCCGACACAAGATATATGTGTGTAAATGATTAATGTTTGTGGAGCTAGAGTAATATTAATATCTTAAAGAATCAATGAGCGGCAACGTGAATTTTGGAAATGAATATAAGGTAATTCATAATCATAAAAGACAAAGATAATATTTTTATTCGATTAAAGAATGAAGAGCATCAATTTATTTTTAATGTTTATTATGTGTCAAATATGAAGAATAATATCTTGCGTCTAAGGTAATTATTAGAGAAATATTATGATATTTATTTAGAAGATAATGACTTTTTTATAAGAGACAATGAAAGTAATTTAATTATCAATGTATCAATGTCAAAAGATAGAATATTAATGCTCAACATTAAAAATAATTTTGCAAAGTATCTCAAGGCTTTGACATCTTTGATATGGGCAAGCCAATTATGAAGGATTACAATTTCTCTCCAATGAGGAAATAGTGAGAGGGTTATCCTTTGTTTGTTACCCTGGTCAACCGTGCGAAAGATGTGTGTGGTCCAATCAAACTAAACTTACTCGGTAAGAGCAATTATTTTATTTTTGTCATAGATTATTTTGTAAGAAAAATATGAGTATATTTTTTAAAGGAGAAATTTGAAGGTATTTAAAAATTTAGAAAGTTTTTGAAACTTTCTTTTGTTTTTGAAAAGAAAATAGTCTCGTAATCAAAGCTATGAGATCAGATCTTGAAAGAGAATTTCTATCAAATAGATCTTAAAAGTACTATGAATATCATCAAATTTTACGACCTATGATGGTACCAAGATCCTTCCAACAAAATGAAGTGACAAAAAAAATAGTACGTGCAGAATCAATTGTATGTGTAGTTTATTTATTTAACTGTTCTCTGACAAGAAACATGTGAGAAAAAAATACCATAATTAGCATGAAGTGGAATGATATCAGGCATTTTCCATCTAAGAAAATTTAGGAGCATTCATTTAATGAACATACCTAATGCACAAAGAAACAAACTAGATGATAAAAGTTAGAGATATATTTTCATTGGTCATGATATGAACTCAAAAGGTTATAAGTTCTACAATGTTTTATTAGAAAGATAATCATTAGTCGAGATGTTATATTCGATAAAGGAGAATGTGATTAGGGACAACATAATAAAGGCTGTACTTTTCTTCTAGATTTTGAAGAAGGTGATATGGAGCATCCAAAATAGAGCACACAAGAGTGGAGCCTACTACCCCTCCAATTTCAATAGTTATGAGTATTCATGAAGATGAAAGATCATGTTAAAGAGTTTCATAATTTTGAAACTTATAAGAATTTTATGAGGTAACTAAAAATTTTAAAAAATTTATTTATTTTTTTGCTTGTTTGTCGACGGCGAGTAAATTAACTTCCAAAAAATAGTGGGAAACAAGAATTGAAAAGATGATTTGGATGAATAAATAAAGAAAATCAAGAAGAATAATAGGTGGAATCTAGCATCACTTTCAAAAGACAACAAGCGGATTAATGTGAAATGAGTATACAAATTAAAGAAAAATATCAAATGAGAAGTCAAAAGATACAAAACAAGATTGGCTGATAATGACTATAGCCAAAGAGCTAACATTGACCATGATGAAATATTTTCCCATGTTGCTCTGTTAGAAATAGTATTAAACTAATTATTTTTATGACAACTCAAAATAATTAAAGAATATATTAAAAAGAAGTGAAAATTGCTTTCCTAAATATAATCATTGAAGAAATCTATAACAACCAACCTCAAGACTATGATGTAAAGAGAAAAGAAGATAACATTTTAAAGTAAAAGTAATCATTCTATGAATTTAAGCAAGCTCTAAGAGCTTAAAATGTTCAAATTGATAAATATATTAAAATGAATATGATTCTAATTTGGTTGGCATGCCAATGAAATGCATAATCAAGTTATCTAAGTATGAGGAAGGAAACAAGGTAGATTTTTATTTTTAGAAAAGTCTAGTAGGAAGTCTGTGTTACTAGTACAAGATCTAATATTCTCTAAGCAGTTAGAGTTTGTTGGTATATGGAGAATCTAACAACTCATTGGAAGATGACAAAAAAAATTCTTCACTATCTTAAAAATACCATAAACGTTGGTGTATACTATTCTATCTCTAATGATTACAAACTTATAAAATTTATTAAAAGAGATGTATTTTTCTCAAGAAAAGTTCAAGATTTGTATAAACAAAAAGTTGGTAATAATTTTGGTTAAGGGTCCAAAATTTTTTGATTAAAGTAAACACATTGATATTTGTTTTCATTATATAAGAGAGTGCATTGAAAGAAATAATGTACAATTTGTATATGTGAAATCAAAAGGTCAAGTTGCAGATATTTTTTACCAAATCATTGATAAGAGAAGATTTCGTAAGACTAAGAAATTTACTTGGAGTTACAAGATCAATTTTAAGGAGAAATGTTAGATCATAAACTTGATGTAAAGTCCAAATAAACTTCAAGTCAATCTCTAGAATATTTTATGTTTTTTATAATATTATTAATTATTATTTTAATTCTCATATTAATATTAGATATATGATTACAAGAGGTTCTGATTGAAATTTGTCTAATATTAGTATAAATTTTTTATTTCTTTATGTTTTAATATCAAAAATAAAAAGAATAATAATAATTTTCTAAGTGAGTGGTATTATAATTTCTGTATTTCAATTTTTTTTTGTATTTGAATGTTATCTCTTTCATTTTCAACAGATTCGTGGTCAGAAATTCGATGACTGCTAATTTTCAATCATGTTTTTAATTGAAAAAAAATAAAAAAACTTTTTTTTATTCAGCTTTTTTATCAATAACTAAATTTATATTTTAGTTTTTTTATTATTAATTTGTATACTCTCTCCCCTCCTCTCTTAGTGTTCTAAAAATTTGTTGTCCTCTTTTTTTAGATTTTTTTTTATAAATTAGTTATTAGTTATATTTTTTATTTTACGGAGCTAATCATCACTAATATCCTAATATTTCATGATGAGCAATGTTAAAGCTTGAGAATATAAGGTGCAGCGCAAAAGTAACTTTCAAATTGTTTGTTGTGCAAAGATAAATAAGTCATATATTAAAATTTATTATTATTATTTTATTTATAAACTTAGATTATATAATTAATAAAAAAAATTTAGTCAACGTATAAAATATTAAAAAATGATATTAGTAAATTTAATAAAAACAAAATCGATCTAGACATTGATAATAATGATAATTCAATTGAAAGATTTGAGATCGAGATTGAAATTATGTTCTCTCTTATAGTCTTGATCTATTTTCCTAAAAAATTAAAAAATAGGTGAATTTTATTAGTCTAAATATATTTTAATATAATTAACAATAAAAATACTAAGGGTCTCAAATAATATTACAAACACTATATATATATAATAAAAAAAATATGCATGTAAGAGTACTAATAGTACTGATTACCTTAAAAAGTATGTCGATCAGTACACCAATAAATATGGAGCATTGATTCTCTGATAAACCCAACTTGGCGATAGAGTTTTTAAAGTTAAATTAATTTCAGTTTTATTGATCTCTTTAATTTATCATAATAAATTTAGAAGGAAATATATGACTAAATAAATTATTATGATGTATTTTTTAATTAGATTTTTAGAGAATTCTAGAGTTGTTAATATTATGCAGATTTATTTTCAAGCTGTTTATCATAAAATTTCTAGGTCTACAAGTAGTAATATTATAATATAAAATTTAAATTAAAAAAATAAATAGTAGTTAACAAACTTATGAAATATAGTAGAATGATGTTTATGATGTCTGATATCTAGATTAATCGTGATGACGTATCATTGCATATCTTATTGCCCACTATATTGATTTAAAGTAAAAACTAAATAAAAAAATTTAGGATTTCCCGAGATTCTCATTTTTCATGATAGTCGCCATACACGAATATTTAATGAGGATCTTTAGGAGATATGACATTCAAAATAAAATTTATAGTGTCTTATTTGATAACTCTTCAAATAATTATATTATTCTTAATATATTTGTTAATATTATTAGAAATAGACTTTTAGTTAATATTTTTTATGTTAGGTGTATATGTCACGTAATTAACCAAATAATAAAAGTGAGAATGAAAATTATTTTTCATCTATTAGAAAATATAAAATAATTTATTTAAATATCTTAGGATACTTAACAGATAATATGAGTTTCACACTCTATTTGTTAGTAGGTCTAAAAAGAAAATTCAAATATATATGAGATATTATTAGAATTACATCTGCATGATTTTAGAGTTATGTATTGTTATAAATATGTGATACTTAATTATGTCAATAATAAGAATGCTGAATTTATTATTGATGATTTATATTGTGAGATAATTTTATTTTTGAAATTTTTAAAAATTTATGTTATGATGAACACATTTGTTTTTATACACTTATATTATTTATATTGAACTTCGGTACATATGTAATATTAATAATAGTTTAATATGTATAGAGGACATCTTGATCTTAGAATTTTAATTGTTGAGATAAAAATTGGATATTTAAAATATTCGCCCTCAATTATATTTCTTTTTTGTTTGCCTGTCTGTATTGATCCAAAGGTTAATGTTGAATGAGTAGAAAATATATTAAATATATTCACTTGTATGAATCAAGTAGTCAAACCTGAATGTTTGATTTATGAAAAAGTATGGGCATGAATATCGAATTTGAAGATGATGTCTTTTCTATTCAATTAGCAAATGGCAAAGATGAGGTAGTCTGACGAATAGGAATGATTTATTTTGATACTTTGATATTGATTATTATTTTATAATATCACATTATGATATTAGAAATTTGATATATTAGTTTGATAGAAATCATATGAATCCATCAATCTCATACTATATAAGATGACGCATGATTTATTGATCTCTTTAGTATCTAGTATAATATCATAATTTTTTTTTTAATTATCGTGAATATTATTTTAGATAAAAGATATAGATTGTGATTAAATATCATAAAAATATTTTTATGTTTATAGTATTGAGAAAATTTAAAGATATATATTCAAGATAAAGTGAAAGAGCTTGTAATGGATGATGACCCATGCAACGATATCGAAGATATTGAGGCTATAACTAGCGATAGTTTCAAAATCAAACTTGACGATCCGAATCAGACTACTGACACAAATTGAATAGTGATTACATATTATCCTATTTGTCATGTCTCAGTTTATTATTTGTGTTTATTTTAAATTTCATTCATGTATTTTTTTTTTAATTTATATTTTTTAATTTGATATTTAAATTTCTTATTCAGTAACTAAGTACTGACTGTTGACTAATCATGGCCCACAACCCATGAGACACGGCCTACAGCATTCCCTAGTCTTCACTCTCTACAAGCTACTGTCAACAAGCCCACTAGGTTCCCCTATTGGGCCTTAGCCCTTGGGCCTTTGGCACCATAGCCACTTCCTAAGGCCTGATCCAATGACTGAATGGCAATGTCATTTTGCCATTGGTGATTGGTCATTGCCAATGCCCAATGCCAAGCCAAGTTGGGCATAGCTGGCTATGGGCCAGGGCTAGATGGCCCGTCCAAGGAAGCCAGGCGCTACACCCAGTTCAGGGCCGTCTGGTCTGCCGTGGCAGTGCTGTGCCAATGCCAGAGTACAGGTGTCAACCGGCCCGGCCCGGCCCGGCACGAGGCATGGCACAGTTCAGCCGTGCCTGGGCCGGCCCGGCACGGAAAAATTCCGTGCCCGGGCCCGTGCCGTGCCCGGGTTAGGCGCGTGCTGTGCCATGTCCGGCCTGAGCCGTGCCGTGCCTGACCCGGCACGGGTTGGCACGCGGCACGGCACCCCAGCACGGGTCAGTGCCGTGCCGGGTGTCCCGTGAGCCCGACCCCAGGAAGCCCCTCCCGCATAAAAAGACCGTGGGTCGGGTCTGATTCGACCCGACCCGCGGTCTTCTCGTATTCCAAAACGCTCGGACAGGCGTGCCCGAGCGGGCCAGGCAAGGCACGGCACGGCCCTCCGTGCCTACGGGCCTTGCCGGGCTCGGTAATTTTTAAACCGTCCATGGCCGGCCACGGCACGGTACAGGAACCGTGCCCGGCCCGACACGGTAGCACGAATGTGTCCAAAAAAAACTGGCCGGGCCGTGCCGGCCCGTTTGACACATCTATGCCAGAGTAGGAATAACAATGTAACAATATGCACATCAATTTATGAAAGAAAAATGTATGCACAATTATTGCTAATTTATTTCTCTCTCTCTCTATATATATGTGTGTAAAAAACACATGCACACACATGAATGTATGTAGAGGTGTCAACTGGGCTGGGCCGGCCCAGCCCGGCATGAGGCACGGCACGGTTCGGCCGTGCCCGGGCCGGCCTGACACGATAAAAAACTAGGCCCGGGCGCGTGCCGTGTTGTGTCTGACCTGGCACGGTTCGGCCGGTGGTACGGCACACCGGCACGGGTTCTTCCAGTGCCGGTTTCACTCGTGCTGTCGAGCAAGCCTGCTGCCTACATGGCACAGGCTGCCCCGCCAAAGACTTACACGGCGCCCTGCCCCTTTTGCAAAAAAGACCGCGGGTCGGGTCTGATTGGACCCGACCCTCAGTCCCACTTCCACGAGGCCCTTTGCCCTGAACCGACCCAGACACCTCTACCCTATCCTATTCACCCAAGTCCCCAACGGGAAAAAAATTTAAAAATACTAATAATATTTATTTTCAGCCGTTGGATTCGCCTCCAACGGCTATGGGGCAGAATCCAACGGTTCTCATGATTCTGCCCCCTAAATAATTAATAAAAATTCAAAAAAATATAAAAAAAATATTTTTTTTTATAAAAAATTAATATTTTTAATCTATAAATTCTACCCCCCTCCCTTTACCATTTATGTTTTTCAAAAACATAAATTCTCTTAAATCTTTCTTTCTCTCTTAAAAACCTTGCTTCTCTCTCTTGGTGCCTCGGGATTTTGGCTTTCGGCTTAAATTTTCGTGAAACTTGACTTGAGTTTTGAACATTAGAGCTTGACTGTGGTGCACCGTGCACATGACCGACTTCACTGCTTTTACCGGGTAATTTATTTTATGGTTTTTTTTTTCTCTCTCTATAGTTTCTTTCTCTATACCAAAATTAGGAAAAATAAAAATCATAAAAAATGACAAATACACCTGACACATATTTAAATTTAAAAAATGAAAATTTTACACAGAGGTCTGAGGCTGCTGAAACTTTGGTTTCTCCAGTTGTCTCAACCCAAAGTTCTAAAAAATAAAAAACTAGGAGGACTTTTGTAGTTTGGACTTATTTTAAAATAATAACACAAAAAAATGTTAGGGGTGAGGAACAAGAAATGACACAGTGCAAATATTATTTGTGACTTTTAACATATAAGAGTTCGTTTGGGACTGGGAACCTAAAAAGGCATGCTGAATTATGCACAAAAAAACATGGATCATTAGATCCTAGGCAAACTCAACTTGGCACTGCATTTTTTGAGACTGGATCGAGTTCAGTCTCAAAGTTTACTCCCTTCATATACTCCAGAGAGTTGGGTAGGGATGACATGACCAGACTTATCACATTGATGGGTCTTCCGATCAGATTTTCGGAAGATCCAAGGGTAGTGCGCATCATGAAGACATATTTTTAGCCTGCCTATCATAGGATTCCTAGGTCCACATCTAGGAATGACATACTAAAGATATATAAGTTAGAAAAATAAAAAATAATTAAGGAATTTATGACATATAGTGGAGTGGTGTCCGTGACGTTCGATATATGGACAAGTTACGATGAATCTTCTTATGCATGTCTCACGAGCCACTATGTAGATTCTAACTGGACAATCAATAAAAAAAATTTTACGATTCTCTGAGATTCTTTATCCTCATGATGACCCGACCATTTTTGAGAGTATGATGAAAATTTTTAGGGAATATAAAATTCAAAATAAAATTTTTAGTGTCACATTCGATAATGCTTCTAATAATGGAGTAGCGATCAATATGTTTGTTAGGAATATTAGAAACACACCATTAGGAGAGATCTTTCATGTCAGATGCATGTGTCACGTGATTAACCTGATTGTTCAAGTTGGTATGAATGTGTGTTCCCCCGCGTTGGATAATATACGTAATGCACTAAAATATATTCGCACTCCTCGCAGACAACAAGAGTTTGGTAGTCTCTGTTTGTCTGTGAATCTTAATAAGAAGAAATTCCAATCGGATGTGAGACATCATTGGAATTACACGTACTTGATGTTAGAATCATGTGTTGGATACGAACACGTGATATCCGATTACGTCAATAGTAAGAGTGACGAACTTATTATTGACGACACTGACTGGGCTTCATGAATTTCATAAATGAAATTTCTGAAGATATTTTATGATACGACGAACATGTGTTCGTCGGTTTATACACCCATCACTTACATTGCACTCCATTGCATATGCAATATTAATAGCATGTTTAGGAAGTATCGAGTTGACCCGATGCTTAGCCATATGGTTGTAGAGATGGAGACCAAGTACATGAAGTACTGGTCCACTGTTTCATCTCTTTATTGCCTCGTTGCATGCATGGATCCTAGGGTTAATGTTGAATGGGTAGAAAACACTCTGACTTACATTTCCTCATGCATGAACCTGGAAGAGCCACCTGAATGATTCATTCACGAGAAGTTGACTGACCTGTTCACATACTATGATACTAGGTATGGTGGTGGTAGTAGTGAGACTGTGATTACGAACATTGATACCTTATTCGGAGATGACGATTTTTCTATTCAGCTAGCGAGGGGGAAACATAGGGGTGGACCATCACATAGGAGCGAGCTGTCTCGGTACTTAGATACCGATTACTGCTCAATCCTATCATATTCTGATACTAAGAATCTTGATTTATTACAGTGGTGGAAATCATATGAGTCAACCTTTCCCGTGCTATCTAGGATAACACGGGATCTACTGACTCCTCCAGTGTCGAGCGTAGCATCGGAGTCTGCTTTTTCTGTTGCAGTGAACGTGATTTCGGATAGGAGATCGAGATTACGTTCAGATATGGTTGAGACATTGACTTGTTTGAAGGATTGAGAGGAATCGAGGTTTAGCATCCATGATCGTGTTGGAGCTGGGACTGGGACACGCATAGCAGTCGCATCCACATCCACTACGATGGCGGAGGAGTTGATTGCCGGTGATGATGATCTATATGATACTCATCTTGATGTTGTGACTGATGATTCTCATGATATGTCGATTGATGATTGATGATGATCTACTATTTTTTGTTTTCGATGTTTTTATTGATTGTACGCTTTGTTTGTATGTTGTGTTGAAACTGTAATTTGTTTTGTTCGGATCTTCGGTTTCAAATGGATGATTCGTAATTTTTCATTTGTGTTGTTTATGTTTTTTTTAATTTTTATTTTTACTAACATTATGTATTGATTTATTTTATTTTATGTTTTAATTTTTCTTTTAAAAATTAATAACTTTATTATATAATTAATAATTATAATAAAATGTAAACTAATTTGATATTACAAAAAAAAAATTTAAACTATATTTTTTTTAATTAATTTTTAATTTTAATATTTTTAAAAATATAAATATATAATACTTTACAATATCTAAAATTTTAAATATATTAAAAAATTAAAAAAAAAAAATTTCTGCCTCTCGGGCCCGGCACGGCTTTTTTAAACCGTGCTTGGCCGGGCAATTCACGGTTACTGTACCATGCTGTGCCCGGCTCGGCACGGAAGCACGATTGTGCTCTAAAAAGGCGGGCTGGGCCGGGACGGGCGGCCCGTTTGACACCTCTAGATGTATGCGTGCATGTGCGTGCAGTGTGTATGAAGGATAGGAAATGTAACTCTAACAAACCAACTGATCCAAACAAAATCTCTAGGTGAAAATTTAAAATGAACTTTCGACAAAGAGGTTACAAAACCTTTTGTGTAAGCCTGAAGTTAACAAAAATCCCATTTGTACCAATTTAAAAGAACCAGACTGACTCTGGAGGGGGAGGGGGGTGATGAGGTTTTTTGGGTTGGGATCATATTTTAGCCAATATTGCTTCAAAGAAAAAAAAGTTTTAAAAATGTAATGGCTCTTTACAAAGAGATGATATAGCAGGTCATTAAGTCTTTTCCAGTACTGCGGTACTATCAGTGAATAGTGACGTCCCTATTTTGTTTTTATTTCTTATAACTTGATTTGGTTTTGGCTTCATGTTATTGTTACAAATAGGCTAGATAAAGCACATCATAAGCACAATGATTGATTATACATGAATACAAGTATATAAATAAATAGAACCATTGGCTGGAAAAAAAGTGGATTTGTTTATTGATTTGGGAAGCTAAATTCTGCAGGACATGTGGGAGGAATCATTCAGCAAATCAACAACGTGCACTGCTGCTCAGGCCGCCTCCCTGGGTGTGGTTGCTGGTCAATCCTTTTCTATCAAGGTATCTTCAATTTCAAACACAAATGAAAATAAGGGAGTTTGTGTTACCAGATCTCATGAGGTTCCTGGAAAATCTAGTACAGATGGGGGGCAAGGGCAAGCATTGTTTGCTGGAAAAAGTGGGAGCCTATCTCTTGATGCTTTAGCAAAAGCCAAAAAAGCCTTACAGATGCAGAAGGAATTGTCAGATAGGCTGAAGAGGATACCTTTGGTGAGCATTTTTATTCTTCTGTAATGGTTGTAGGGAAAAATATGATACTAATTGTGTTTATTATTTAATAGATAATAAAGGATGCAGGGAGGACAGGTTCGGATAACAACTTATTAGGGTTAAAGGAAGAACAACCACCACCATGCTCTGTTATGAGAGAAGAGCAGGAGATATTCTATCCCCCAGCATCTGCTGTCATTTCATTTTCTTCTACTGCTGCAGTGCCAGCAATACTACCTGCGAGTAGGGTCACAGCATCTCTTTCTAGTATTACTGGCACCCCGAATTATGAAGTTGTTAAGCGCGCTCAAGAACTTGCTGCCAAAATGGGGTTTTGGCAGGATCCACAGTTCGCTCCCCTCATAAATTTGTTTCCTGGGCAATTGCCAGTGGAAATTCCCATTCCACAGAAACCTCCCAAGGTTCCAGTTCTTCGTGTAGATGCACTTGGTAGGGAAATTGATGAACATGGAAATGTGGTGAATGTGGCCAAGCCCAGCAACCTGAGCACATTAAAGGTTTCTCTTTTTTTTTGTAAATTTTAACTTTTTGGGTGCACCTTGGTGGTGGTGTAATGGGGGGGGGGGGGGGGGGGGTGTGGGGGGTTGTAAGAGTAGAGTAGTGTCTCACTGAGTTCTATGCCGACCAACACTATCTATGGTTGTGAACTTTTCAGGTCAATATTAACAAACAGAAAAAAGAAGCATTTCAGATTCTTAAGCCTGAATTAGATGTGGATCCTGAATCAAACTTTCATTTCGATGAGAGAATGGGAGTAAATAAAACTAAGTTGTTGAGACCCAAAAGGATGAACTTCCAGTTTGTAGAAGAAGGCAAGTGGTCCCGAGAAGCAGAACTCATAAAACTCAAGGTACACTGTTGTCTCTCTCCCTCCCCCTCCCTACACTCTTCCTCTAAACCATGGTCATGATCCTTTTTTATTATTACATGTTTTGGTAAGAGTAATAAACTCTTCTTATCTCTGGCCAAAAAAAAATGCAGAGCCAATTTGGAGAAGATAGTGCCAAAGATGTGAAGGCAAGGCAGGCGCTGCATGCCAAGGCAAAGGCAGCTCCTGATGCTAACCCAAACCTAATAGAGATAGCAGAGAGAGTTATGACCAAGGAAAAGCCTAAGGATGCCATTCCAGATGTAGAGTGGTGGTGCGTCTGATACTCTTGTCTTGATGTACTCACTCGTCTTTTATGCAAATGGTTTTACATAATTTAAAAAAAAAAATTTCTTTTTGGTGATTTTGAAGGGATCTGCCTCTCCTGCAAACTGAAACTTATGGGGAAAGTTGTGTGGAAGAGCAAGAGCTCCAGTTGAAGATGGAGAAGATATCGATTTTGGTAGAACATCCCCGTCTCATCCAGCCACCAGCTGAGCCCCCACCGCCTGCACCTCAGCCACTAAAGTTAACTAAGAAGGAGCAGAAGAAACTACGCACGCAACGGCGCTTGGCTCGGGAGAAGGATAGGCAGGAGATGATCAGGCAGGGGTTGATCGAACCTCCAAAACCCAAAGTCAAGATGAGCAATCTGATGAAAGTTCTTGGGTCTGAGGCAACGCAAGATCCCACCAGGCTCGAAAAGGAAATCCTCAGTGCTGCTGCTGAGCGGGAACAAGCTCACATCGACAGGAACATTGCACGCAAGCTTACTCCTGCCGAGCATCGTGAGAAGAAAGAAAGGAAGCTTTTTGATGACCCCAACACACCTGAAACTCTTGTTTCTGTCTACAAAATCAACGATCTTTCTCACAAGAAGACTCGCTTCAAAGTTGATGTAAATGCTCACGAGAACCGATTGACTGGCTGTGTTGTGATTGCCGAAGGAATGAGCATGGTGGTGGTGGTGGTGGAAGGAGGGAGCAAATCCATTAACAGATATGGGAAGCTGATGCTGAAGCGCATAAATTGGGCAGAGGCTGTGGAAGAAAATGAAGATGAGAGCCAGGAGAAACTGGTAAACAAGTGCAGGTTGGTCTGGCAAGGGAGTGTTGCCAGGCCCAGCTTTAATAAATTCTCGATTCATGACTGCATCACTGAAGTCGCCGCTCGGAAAGTTTTTACCGATGCTGCTGTTGGGCACTATTGGGACCTTGCTCGCAACTTTTCTGATCAGATTTAACATTTACATATCCTCAAAAAAAAAGTATTTATGTCGAGGGATGTTACATGAAAAAGTATTCCAGCATCATTAGAGAAAATTGAAATATTCTTATTTTTATTTATTTAAATTAATTTTTAGTCTTGATGTCTTTATTTTGCATTAGAAGTGTTGGTGAACCATACCTAATATAGTTATTGAAATTAAATTTTATATTATTTAACATTAAATGTGAAGATATAAACTAATTTCTCATCTAAACAATTTCATGCAACTGTAGGATTAATAGATATATTTTTTTTTTTGTGAACTAATAGTGATTAAAAATAATAAAAATACTTTTTATCATGGTTGGCCACTTAAGAATATGTGTTAAATTATGTATCAACAAAATATATACAATAAATTCCATGCAAACCTAGCGTTGTATTATTGAAACTAGGTATACAAGGTTTGTACATTTTATGCAATAATATGGTTAATTCGTCTATCATAGGACTTTAACTTAAAAATCAATATAATATTGTATCGGTGGCCAAAGATATATGAACAACTCAAAAAAATGTATAGTTCACATTGGTTATTATTCATCATATTAATTCAAAGTGGACAAAAAAAAAATTAGATTTTTATTAAATACATTATCCTTATGATGACTTTATCAATTATGAGTACATGATAAGTTTTAGAGTGTGAAATTAAAAATAAAATAATTAAAATTTATACTAATTGTACAAATAATGATGTGATCATAACTTTATTTATACTAACTATTAGGGAATGTTTCCTAACTAAAAAATTTATTGCTAAATATATTTTTTATTTTATTAGTTAAATAGTATATGATTATTTAAAATTAGTTTCACCCGCATTAAAATAATATTGCTTTCTATAAAATTTATTAATATATCTTGTAAACTACAAGAATTATGTACTTAATATCCTAAAAAGAAAAAATTTAACACGATATCCGATATCATTAAAATTCAATATATCTAATATTATAATCTTAAGTTGGTCACAACAATATTTGATTCAATTTGATGAATAATAAAGTTGATGATATTTTAATATATTTATATAAATAAGAGGATGCCATGTGTTCCCCAATTACATATGTCAAATGAGCCGGATAGCTTGACCCGACATAAGGCACATTTCGTAAGGGGGCGACCCTGGCACGACACAACCCACCATTTTGAGTGGTGTGGGCCATCAGGCCCTAAAAATATAAGTCGTATCAAGCATGAAGGAGTAGCCAACCTGTTAAACGTGTTTGTGACATAACAATACTTAACAAACATGCCCAACTGGCCTAAATTAGGCTTGTCTCATTCCCAAAACCTAACAGATAAATATGATTAAAAAAAGAATACAAAATAAATTTTTTTGATTGGACTTGTGTTTCCTATCTCATCTAGGCCTAGATATGGTATATTCCATGCCCCATAATTCTCTCTAGGTTTTAAAAAAACGACTCTGACAAGTGAGAATAAATGTAACAATCCAATAATGAAGAATTCAAATGAAAAAGATAATCCTAGAGGTGTCAAATGAGTCATGTTATCCTGACGTTACTTGTTTTTTTAGGTTTGTCTAGGTATGACATGATTTTTAGCATGAGTCATGTTGTGTTGGCACAACTTAAAAAAAAGGTAGCCCAACATGACACATTGGCAGTTCTTTTTCCCAGGTCATGTTGGATCATGCTAGGTCATGCCGAGCTGGGTCAAGCTTGACCATGCTAACATGTTTCTTTTTAGGCTAGTTTGGCTTTAGTCCATGCTAGAAGTCGTGACCTTTATGTTTCATAGGATATTTTATGGAGTACAAAAGTCACGACGACAAATAATGCCATGTCAGAAAGTAACACAAATTAAATATGTGATAAGTAAGATCTCCAAAAATGATGGCTTTACATTATAACATAAACCTCTTTATCATATTTATAATATCATTTTTAGCATCAGAGTTTTTTACTAAAGAAAGCTATAGGATGACCTCCTTGACTTAAGACACCACTAATACATACACTTGATGCATCACAAGCAACCTCAAAAAATTTAGTAAATTCATGATATCTCAAAATATATCTCTATCATTTTGATCTTGAATTTTATGAATGCATGGCCAACCGTATTAGACTATTGAAACTTTTATTTTTTATGTATTATGTGATAGAAGTGATAATAATTCTAAATGTACTTACAAATCTCATATGAATAGAAATAAAATCATGAAAATTATAAGTTTTAGTGATAGATTTTGGTTCAGGCTACTCCCTAATAATTCTAACCTTTTTAGGATCAGATGAAATGCCATTTTTAGATATAATAAAAGCCTAAAAAAGTACACATGGTTGCATAAAAGAATAGTTTATATGTTTAACATACAGCTTGACATCTCAAAGAGTAAGAAAAACATGTCTAATATGTTCTAAATGCTTTTTAGATCAACTATAAATAAAGGTGTCAAAAAAGCCATGTCATGCCGGCATGACCTAGTTTTTTGTGGCCTAGTTGGGCCACCATCCCATGCTTGACAAGGCACGACTCAATAATGATCAGTTCGACACATCCCATCATGCATGAGTCTGGTTGGATTCAAACTGGGATGTGCCGGGCTATGCCGAGTTGTGTCAGTTTGGGCCCGAATATTCTAGACTAGGCCCTAGCTAAAACTTTGAGTCTAAGATCGAGAATGACTCACACTCGACTCATCATCTCAACCCCATCCCCCACTAGTTGTGGATATGTGGATTAATTATATTAATTTTTTTTTATAAATTTCATATTTTAAGTTATTCTTTATGAGTTAATATATTATATTATTTATTTCTTTTACAAAAATCACAAAAAAATAAATTTATTAATACAAATAACAAAGTATAATAAATGATCAAAAATATCAAAAAAACACATCAATCATTCATCATTCAATTCAAAATAAAATAACATAAAGTCACAACTCGCAACAACATAAAAAAAATATCAATCTCAATCATAATAATGCAAGCTCAATCCCAATGCCAAGTAGTATAAGTATGCAACTGATTATTATCATGTAAGTATATGATCATCATTGCATAACCATCAAATGATATCACTAGTGGTGGGCTCAACCTCCTCAAAGTCCCAAGAGTCTTCATCTGTCAACAACTCCTCTATTTTTTTTAACACGATCCTGAATGCCCAACATCGAATTCTCCTAATCCTTCATGCATGCTAGTGCCTCAATGATATTTGGTCGTAGCCCCATCTTCTATTTAAAAATACATTGACTACAACAGAAAAAGTAGACTCAGATACTATGCTCGACACAAGAAGAATTAGTAAATCACGTGTCATCTTAAACAATACGAGATAGGTAGATGCATATAATTTCCACCATTATAAAAAATCATGGTTCTAGTTATTGTTATATGATAGAATTGAATATTAATCAGTATCTAAATATCGAGACAGCTCGCTCCTATTTGATAGTTCACCCCATTATTTTCTCCTCGCTAACTAAATAGATAAGTCATCCTCTCCGAATATGGTATTCATGTTCGTACTCGAAGCTGACTATAACTAGTACTATATCTCGTGTCGTAGTATGTAAATAATCCAGTTAACTTTTTATGAATGAATCTTTTAGGTTGGTGTTCCTGGTTTATGTATGAGTATATATATGTCAAAATATTCTTTACCCATTCCACCTTAATCATAGGATTAGTGCATGTAGTCAGACAAAAAAGAGATGAAATAGTAAACTAAACTTTAAGTACTTAGTTTCTATCTCAATAGTCATGTCACTAAGTGTCGAGTTATCTCTAAACATTCTAAACATGCCACTAGTGTTGCATAAGCACCTGGGTGCAATGTAAGTGGTGAAAGTAAAAATTAACGAATACATGTTCATCATGTCATAAATAATCTTCAGGAATTTCATAAATAAAATTCTTGTATTTTAATCTCTGTTATCAATAATAAGTTCATCACTCTTACTATTGATATAATTGGATATCATGTGCTCGTATCCAACACATAATTCCAACATTAGGTATGTGTAATACTAATGGGGTCTCACATCAATTAAAAATTTCTATTTCTTTAAACCCGCAAATAAATCGAGACTATCAAACTCTTGTTTTTGTTAGACATCCAAAGATATTTTAGTGATAATGTATTTTTTCTAAAGTGGGGGAATCAACTTTTATCACTGCTTGTACTATTAGGTTAATAGCATGATACATGCATTTAACGTGAAAAATCTCTCCTAATGGTCTATTTCTAATGATCCTAACAAACATGTTAATGGCTACTCTATTGTTAGATACATTATCAATTGTGTTAGTATATATATTTATTTTGATTATTATATTCTATAAAGATTCTCATCATGTATTCATATATGGTCGGACCATCATGATGATGAAAAATCTCGGAAAACCCTAATATCTTTTTATTTAGTATCTATTTAGAATCTATATAGTAGGTGGTAAGACATGCAAAAGATGCATCATCCATCATGACTAGTCCAGATTTTAGATATCACGGACATCACATCACTATATTCTCTAAATTCATTAGTTATTATTTATTTTTCTAACTTATAATAATTTAGCATGTTATTCCTATATGTGGACCTAGGAATCCTATGATATGTAGGCTGAAAATAGGTAGCATGATATTGACTACCCTTGGATCCTCCTAAAATTTTATCAGAAGATTCATCATCTTGATCAATTTGGTCATGCCTTCCCCTCTAACTCTTTGTAGTATATGAAAGGGGTCAACATAAAAGCTGAACTATATCCAACCTCAAAGATCCCACCGCTTAGTTGGGTTTGCCTAAGATCTAATGTACTATATTTTTTTGGTATAATATTCAACATACCTCTTTAGGTTCCCAATCCCACATGCACTTATATATATATATATATATATATATATATATATATATATCTTCTTATAATACTTATATTTTGGTAATTCTTTAATGATACCTCTATTATTTTTATTTTGTATAACGTTAACACAAGTTCAAATTATAGATATTTTTCTAATTTTTTGTTTTTTAAAATTTGAGTTTGGGTCGAGGTCATGAAAGAAAATATGGTTTCGGTCTCGAACTTTTCCATAGGGTTTATATTCTAACCTTTTCATGAGAGAAAACATGTTTTTTTTTTTAATTTGAGTATTACTATTAAAATTATCTATGTTTATATTAGTGTTAATTTTATTATCATTAAATTTAACATTTTTCTTTTAAAATTTTTTTAGTTTATTAATTATATTCTAAATTCTAATTTTTAAATTAAAAATTATTTGATATTAAATTATAAATAAAAAAAACTAAATAAAATTTTAAAAATAATACCCATTTATGGAATACCAAATATAGATTGGATAGAAAGTCATATCACCCCCACCATAGTCAGCTGTTAGCAACAAGAGCAAAGCCAAAGAAATAGCAGATAGCAAAACAACGAGGCCATGCACAAGCGCCACCCCATGGTGCGTCCACATGGGCCTGGAGCGTGGCACGTGGATGCCCTCAGCCAAACACTTAGTGGTTAAAAAAACCACCACGTGTAAAAGGTGGGGCAAACTTTTTTTAAATAAAATATTATTTTTTAAAAAGAATTAGGTGGGTTAGGCATAGTCCAATCGGACCTCGCCTGAAACCTGGTCCGAGCAAGGTAGCCTACCATGTCGTTGGTCCGTGCCTATGGGCCAAATAGTCGGGTTGGGCCTCTAGCTAGCACGACACGGTTCTGGAATATGCCATGTCGGGCCAGGAACAACTCAGTCAGGCCGCGCCCAGGCCTCCCAACCCACTTGCCACCTCTTGCTATAAATCAATATGTCATCAAAGCAGGCCACCAATAATTTACCAATGAAAGGCTACAAGACATGAGACACAACTCTTACAAAAGAACTAAGAGCATTAGACAAACCAAATCGCATGACTCGCCACTTAAACAAGCCATCTTATATTTTAAATGTAGTTTTTCATTCATTACCTATCCTAACACAAATTTGATGATAACAATTATGCAAATCTATCTTAAAAAACTAAATATAGCTAGTTAATAGATACAACATATCCTAAAGGTGAGGGATATGATATTTATATTTGATTGTAATCTTATTGAAGACTCTACTATCCACACACATTCTCCAAGATTTATCTTTCTTAGGTATTAACAAAGATGATAGCGCACAAGGACTAAGGCTATGCCTAAAAAATTCTTTCTAAATGTCCTATTCAACCTCTCTCCCTTTTTAGGATTCATCCTATAATGTGGAAGGTTGTGAAATTAAAAACCTGGAACTAAATCTATAGCACGTTGGATGATTCTTAACGGTGGTAGTTCATTAGGTACTTATCATGCACCATATCAATAAAATCATCTAGAAAATTTTTTACTTCCAAATGAATATTGACAATTAAAGAATCAATTGAAACTTTTTTTTCCACTAATACTAAACACATACTAGTCTCAATTTCCTATCTCTCAAACTTTTTAAATTTTAAAATATGTAGATTCCAATGAAGAAATTTAGAGATGTCGTACTTACTAATGCAACCTTTGGGCTTAGCATATCTTAAAATAATGTTCTTATCCATGTACTTAAAAGAATTGCATACTATCTTTACCAAAATTGTTGATATTAAAATCATAACGGCAAGAAAAACATAAAAAGAACATGGACAATATTTATGAGTAACACATGACAATAGATTGTATCCTTATAATCTCTCATTTGAATAAAGACTAGACACCGATAATTTATAGGAAAAATATGGTCATTCACCCATGATATAAAAGGATTTGATTATGATTCTACTTCAAGATTTAACAATTTGATAATACCCAAATTTTGATGAAAGTCATTTGTGAATTCATTAAATTAATGTGAATCTCTAGTAGTATTGATTTGACATGTTTTCTAATATTTTCATCCACATATTTACATATCTCTTATTTACCCAAACATTTTAAATTGAATCAAAACTATTAAAAATGAGTTTATTGTTTAATGACAAATTAGCGTTGATTCAATTGACAACATTTAAATTTAAATTACTCACCAATGAAATAAATGAATCAAATTGTGCTTTATTTATATCATGATGATATGTAATATAGATCTTGACATAAGCTCATAGTCTTGGGTAAAAATTATTAAATCTCTCAATTGGACATTTTGTGTTAGGTGAAGGAGAAGATTTAATCGCATCACTTTTGATGGATGACATGCTGAGAAAGAATCTATATTCCACTCAGTAAGAAAATATATAAACTCTATGCAAATATGACAAACACATATCGAGGGTGTAATTTGATTATATATATTATAGATAACATGGAAAAAAATGTAGCACATTGAAAAACATTTAGTGTGCCTACAATTATTCCTTCACGCTGTTGTAAGGGTTGTTGATAGGCAACACCTCTAATTTTGGTTTTTTTTTTGAATAAAGATAGCACACGATTTGAGAGAATTGAACAAGAACTTAAAACAAATAGAATAACTTGATTTCGGATCGATATTATCCTCTGATATCAAATTGATGTAACTTGGCAGCAAAACAAAAATTTAACAAAAGTGAAGAAAAATAAAGAAGATAATAGTTTTCAAATTATTTCCAAAAGTTTCCTACAAAAATATCATAGGATGTAATTTACAGGCACCAACAAGCACATTCCAAAATCTAATAGACATATCTCAAAACTCTATAAATACATCCCAAAACCCAACAAGTACATCCAAAAATCCAATAAACACATCCCAAAATCAAATAGAAACATCATAAAATCCAACAGGTACATCCCAAAATCTAACTGACACATCCCAAAATCTAACTGACACATCAGAAAATCTAATAGATACATCCCGAAACCTAATAGTCACATCTCAAAAACTAGCAGACACATTCCAAGACCTAACATATACATCCTAAAATCTAACAAACATATTATAAAACTCAATAGATTTATATCTAAGTATAATCTATTAAATAAATATCTTATACTAATTAAATTCTAAATGGACTTGGGTTTCCTATTTCATGTAGGCCTAGATATAGGCCTACTCCATGCCCCATCATAATGAGATGGTAGAAATATCATGAGTTAATATTAGCTGTCCTATATAAATTGATTGTGTTCTACTAATCTCTCTCATGTTTATTATAGAATTATAGTTTATTTTTTTCTATTGTTGTCAATGTAGGTACATACAAGAGCAGACATTCTATACCAAATATATTAGAAATTTGCCATGTTTGTAGTATTGAGTTGATACATACATGATACTTTTGAGTTTAGACTTTGGTAGATAAATTTTATGAAGATGTTGATAAATAACATCCAAAATATATGGTGATACTAAATTTCGAGATGTGGGCATTGAAAGAAATTTTAAGATGTAAATTTTATTAATTTATCATGTATTCTTTTTCATTTTATTTAATATTTCATATAAATTTATAGTTTAATTTTTTTGTTACAGTTTTTATATTTATGTAATTATATAATTAATTAATAAAAAATTAAATTCAATTAATTATGGATAAGGCTCACTTCCCAAGATGTGTACTACATTGCATTGCTAGTTAAGGCATTATCACCCAAACCTAGTCACAAGAATGTGCCAAGGTTTCAGGAACGTGTTGGTCCATATTTCTTGTCGATTTGTCTTAATCTGCATGGCACAAAATCCATTATCCAATAAGCCAACATATCATGCCAGCCTGACATGGCGGCTTGTACGACCCTAAAGTTGTGCTAGGCATAAAGCCTTGTTTGACACCTATAATGTGGTTGAAGTATTTCTGATCAATGAACTTAATTTTTAAGTTTGAGTATTTGTTAGTGTTTTATTAATTTTATAATAATTATTTTATGATAGATATTTATTTAAAAATGATATCACTACAAGAAAAATCCAATATGGACATGGACAATTCCCTAGCTAAATGGGCATTTTCCATCGCTAAACGGAATATAACAATGAATTATCGACAGACCAGTTCATTATCTAAAGTGCTCCTTTCTAAAATCTAGTGAGAAAAAGTGTCCACAACTAAAAAATTAGCAACGGAAAAATCTCTTGCTAAAAAATACAAATTCTTTAGCTTAAATTAGCAGGCTAAATAAGATTTTTCGTCGCTAAACGAAAATAATAACGAAATATTCCTAAGCTAAAGTGATAGTTGATAAATTTTAGTGACGAAAATATTCCCTAGCTAAATAAATTTAACAACGGAAAATCCATTGCTAAATTTAAGATTTCCCTAGCTAAATTAGCAAGGGAATTTTCCCTTGCTAATTTAGCAAGAGATTTTTCATAGCTTATTTAATTTCAAAACTATTTTCAGAATTTAATTTATTTTAAATTTTTTTAATTAAATAATTTAATATTTTTATATCAAATTGAATAAAAAATAAAACTATAAATAATTTATAATAAACAAAAAATAAAATCATTTAATAATTTATTCTAATTTAATATTTTATATAATTGAAACAAAAAAATAATAAAATTTTATTACATCTTATTCATCAATGTATCTACCAACAATGCTAAAGTATAATATATCAATTCATTGATGTTGCTTTCTCTCCCTCTGCTCCCCCGATCATCATTTTTCTACGGTGACAAAGCTGTCCAAGTCACGACACGTAATGTCTAGTAAAAAATCTCATCACTTATACAAGCATTGTATGATGAACAATGCGGTATCATATCGGTAAAAAATTTAAACCACTTAGTCAAATTAAAATAAAAAAAGTTATGTTTTAATAAATATATAATTCTGTAGTATATATATAAATATATATTAGCATTTCACTCGTACATATATTACTGCAGTATATGTACATAAAAATTGTAGTATTATGTGTACATATAAAATGAGTACAAATATACTCATTATATATGTACATAAAATACTGCAGTATTATATGTACATATATACTGACTTTATTCATACATATATACCGCATTTGGTGTTGTTGCTACTGCTCCCACTACTATTGCCGCTCCTGCCGCAGATGTTGTCATTGCCCATACCACTACTGCTATCGCCGCCACCACTATTGCCTCTACTGCCATCGCTACAGCCAGTGCCACCGTCGCTGCTGCTGCTGTAGCTACCGCGGCCGCCGCCGCTGCCCTTGTTGCCAGTGCTAACACTGCATGCCAAAGTTGTCACTATTGCCGCTGCCGCTAAAGCTACTGTTGCCGCTGCTGCTGCTGAAGCTACCACTGCTGCCGCCGAAGCTATCATTGTTGTCGCCGCTACTACCGCCGCCGCCGCTACTACCATTACCATCTCTACCGCTGCAGCGTTACTTCCGGTGCTGCCGCCTCTACCGTTGCAGTGTTACTTCCGGTGCTGCCGCTGCTTCTGGTGCCGCCGCTGCTACCGAATTATAGTTACATATGGTTATACATATAGTTACACGAATAGATAAAATTATATTTATACATGTATGTATATATATTTTTTCATATAATTTCATATATTTATACATATAGTTATGTATAGGTATTGATATACTAAAATACATTTTTTATACTAATATATAAAAATATTTATTAAATATATGTTGTTAATTATATATTTAAATATAGTTATGTATAAAGTTTTTATAGTTATACATAGAGTAAGATATAATTATTTAAAGTTATATGTTATTATGCAAATAATATATATAGTTTTAAAAATTTATATATCATTAAACATTTAGTTATATATACATACATATATAAATATATATAAATATATAAATATATAAATATATATATATAAATATATATATATATATATATATATATATGTATGTATGTATGTATGTATTCATACGAGTAGTTATATTTAGTTATACAAAAATATATACAATATTATAAACAAATATATAGATTTACATATATGTATAGATATATGTATGAATAGTTAAAAATATAATTATATTTAATTATATTAAGTTTTTTTAAGTTTTGCAAAAGTTTATATTTAGTTATAAACATAGAATTAAAGATAATGTTGTATATTTTTATGCATATAATTAAAAATATAGTTACATGTGGTTATATAATTATTATTATTCTTCTTTTCTTCTTATTGTTCTTATTCTTATTTTTCTCATTCTTATTTTTCTCATTCTTATTCTTCTCATTCTTCTTCTTCTTCTTATTTTTATTTTCATTCATTCATTCTTCTTCTTCTTCAAATTTTCATTCTTCTTCTTCTTCTTCTCATTCTTCTTTTTCTCATTCTTCTTCTTCTTCTTTTTATTTTCATTCATTCTTCTTCTTCTAATTTTCATTCATTCTTCTTTTTCTCATTCTACTACTACTTCTTCTCATTCTACTACTACTACTTTCTCTCATTCTACTACTACTTCTTCTTATCATTCTTCTTCTTCTTCTTCTTCTTCATCTTCTCATTCTTCTTCTTCTTCTTCTTCTTCTTCTTCATCTTCTCATTATTCATCTTCTTCTCATTCTTCTTCTTAATCATCATCATCATCTTCTTCTCATTCTTCTTCTTCTTCTTCTCATTATTATTATTATTATTATTATTATTATATTATTATTCTCATTATTATTCTTCTTCTTCTCATTCTTCTTCATATTCTTCTTCTTCTTCTTTTTCTTCTCAATCCTCTTCTTCTTTTTTTTCTTATTCTTCACATTCTTCTTATTCTTCTTCTTCTTCGTCTTATTCTTATTATTATTATTATTATTATTATTATTATTATTCTTCTTCTTCTTCTTCTTCTTCTTCTTCTTCTCATTCTTCTTCTTTTTCTTTTTCTCAATCTTATTTTTCTTATTCTTCTTCTTTTTATCATTCTTTTTTTTTCTTCTTCTTCTTTTTCTTCATCATCTTTTTCTCATTCATCGTATTATTATTATTATTCTTCTT